>JASDQU011100151.1:28574-43526 GCA_032191745.1 Picea mariana | reverse complement strand
ATCTTGAAGTATACTAGAGCAGAGCAGTGGGATGCTTGGAGAGCCTCGGTTTATATGTTGGCATCATACAAGGTTTCCTTGTGTGTTTTGTATCAGATTGTGTATCTTCCTAGAAACCAATAGTTTATATTCCTAGTCATGTTCTGCATCTTTTTTTACAACCACTAAAGATATTTGTATTGTTGTTCCCATTCATAATAAGATGCCATATTATTATTCTCTATTTATGTGTGTTTTCTATGTGCTTGATAATATTCCTCATTGAGAAAATTATTATAATGGTTTCATATCATTTTCACATAGGAATAATTAATAATTTGGGTCAAGGATATTACAGTGGTATCAGAGCTGGTGATCTTTTCAACCCGTGATTACATTAAAGCACTTTCCTTAGAAAAACAAATTGCAAAATTTGTTTGGAAGAAAAAGGGGGTGATGCACTTCAGGCTCAGATATGAAACTTTCTGAGCATAATTTTCCAAAAAAAAATTGGTATTTGAATTCCCCTTGGAAAAATACCCAATTTGAAAAAACAAATCAGCCGAAATGGAGTCCCAGAACTAAAGTTATCATCATTTTAATTTCGACAGTTTTCAGGGTTTTTTATGGAAAAAGTTGCGCGATTTATAGTGAGGGGAAAAAATGGTAAGGAAATAAGATTGTGTGAATACAATGTTTATTATTCCATATTGTAATGTCAAGGAAGAAGGGGGGTGGAGTACAACCCTCTAACAAATCATCAGAGAGGAATTCAAAAGAAATTCCATCAGAATCAGAACCAGAAGGAAGCATGGGAAACTAGGGTGAAGACAAAGTCCAACAATTATTGAGATCTATAGTTGCAGGCAACTACATATGATTGTTAGCCAACAATAGACAACACAACTCCTGACACATCTCATTCAAATCCAAGGAGGCTACAATGGGAATCAGACATAGGGAAGTCAACAAAGTAGTAGGTCCTATAGGGACAATAACAACACTCATATTCCAATACAGAACTACTCAATGACAGGTAGTAGTAAAATACGAAGGCCATCATTACCAAAACTTCTTAAGGAGCAAAAGACAAAATTTATAGAACAACAGGTCCACGATAATGATCCCCTTAAATGTTATGAATAGTACCTAGACACACTAGAAGGTTTCCAGGAAGCATTTTCTTTCCAAGACTATTATAATGCTAAATATAGGAAGAAACCAAGGGAATAGAACAAAGTAGTGAAATACCAGAAAAACTATGATCTTATGCGTAGGTTGGGTAGGTTAATTATTCCCCCTTTCGATGGATTAGATAAGATTTCAGCTAGCGCTTGGGTGTATAAGATGGACACTTACCTCAAGCTCAACCCAATGACCAAGGTAGAGGCAATCGAGATTTCCACCTTATATTTGGATGGGGAGGTTAATGAATGGTGGAATCATGGGTTGGTAACCCTTGGACATGATATCATTACATCATATGTATAATTCATGCAGAGGGTGATGGACAATATCTAAAGGAAGGATCCTAAAATTCATTTCAGGGAGTTGGCCTAGTTGAGACAGACGGGTACACCAGAGGCATTTATCACAGAGTTTCATAGGTTGGTTGTCAAGGTAATTGATTTCATAGAAACAAGGTTAGTGATTATATTTACAAAGGGGATAATTAAACCCTTGAAGTATTAGGTTAAGTATTTTAGGCCACACACATTATAGGATTCCATCAAGAAAACTCAATATATGGTAGACACACTGGTAAAAAAGGCCCCGGTAAATACCTTCATTCCTCAGAAGGAGAAGGAGACAAATTTTACCTATCATACATGGATAGGTAAAGACAGGTTGGACAAAGACACTCAAAGATATCTTATAAGGATGAAACTATTCTTTAGTTGTAAGGATCCCTGGGAACCAAGTCACCAATGTATGGAAAAGGGAATGGTCAACAAGGGGTCAAGAAGGTGACCATAGCCACATTATCAGGAGTCCTTGGGTACTATACCTTCCGAATCAGGGGCATTATGGAGGGACAATGAGTTACAATGATGATTGATGGAGGGGCCACCCATAATTTCATAGATGCAACATTATTTATCACGCGACAAATTCCCACAAAGGAATTTGAGTGTTTTGAAGTAGCAGTGGCAAAAGGGTACAACATGATGTGTAACCAGAGGATTACAAGGTTGGATGTGACATTGTGAAACTACACATTGACCAATGACTTTTATATGGGGGAACTAGCAAAATCCAATGTGGTATTGGGAGGGCAATGGTTATATTCCCTTGGAGACTTCAAACTGAATTATCAGGAGATGAGAATGGAATTCATAGACACTAGGGGTCAGCAAGTTATCCTAAGGTGTATGTCATCAGGATAACCCAAGTTTATATCCAACATATGCATGGAGGATCTCTTTAAACATGGATATGTGGCATGTGTAGCAGAGTGTTTTATCATAATGCAAAAGCCATCCCAGGATCATGAGAATTACCATGCACGCATACAAGAGTTATTGGGTAATCATGATAAGGTAGTCAAGACACTACCAATAGGAATACCACTAGACCAAGGAATATAACATGCCATTGAGTTAGAGGAAGTCTCAATCCAGTGATTACTACACCATACAGGCACCCAAATAAGTTCAAGGATGAGATATAAAATGCCATACACGAGTTGTTGGAGATGGGATACATCCGGACGAGCTCTAGTCCATTTTCTTCTTCAGTAGTATGGGTGAAGAACAACGATGGCACATGGAGAATGTTCATTTACTACAAGGATCTAAATAAGAAGATTATTAATAAAAGATACCTGATACCAAGGATTGACAATCTAATAGATGAGATACATGGAGAAGTATATTTTTCGAAGATTGATCTTTGATCATGATACCACCATATTAGGGTGAAAGAGGAGGACATCCACAAACAACATTCTGATGTAACTATGGTCACTATGAGTTTTTGGTCATGCCCTTTGGGTTTACTAATGCATAAGTTACCTTCCATTTGTGTATGAACCATATCTTCAACAAACAATTGAGAAGGTTCCTATTGGTTTTCTTTGATGATCTTTTTATCTATAGTAAGACGTGGAGGGAAAATTTGGGGCAGGTGAATGAGATTCTCATCAATATGGAGGAACAATCACTTTTTCCAAGGAGGAAAAGTGTGAATTTGGATTGATGGATATCCTATATTTAGGGCACATAATAGGTGTTGAGGGAGTGAAGGTGCATCAATAAAATATCCAGGTGATCTTAGATTTTTCTACCCCCAGCTAAATCATAGAGTTTTAAGGATTCTTCAGGATATGAAGCTATTACAGATGGTTTGTGAAAGGGTTTTCTCAAATTGGGGCATCACTGATACATCTGACCAAAAATGGAGCATTTAGGTGGACGGAGGAAGCACACGTGACATTTTATTGAATGAATAAGGTAATGAGCACTTTCCTAGTACTAACACTTCCAAATTTCTCTTATCCATTTGTAGAGGAGTGTGATGCATCCGAAGAAGGGATAGGAGCGATATTGATGAAAAACCACCATCCTATAGATTTTGAGAGCAGGTAGTTGAGGGAACAAGAAAGTATTTATTCCATATATGATAAGGAGATGTTGGCTATTATGCATGCACTCACCAAATTCTGAAAGTACCTAGTGGGAGGATGTTTTGTAGTGAGGACTGACCAAAAAATATTGAAATACTTTTTGGAGAAAAATGATTTGAT
The DNA here is from genome assembly GCA_032191745.1 of Picea mariana. Classification (NCBI taxonomy): domain Eukaryota; kingdom Viridiplantae; phylum Streptophyta; class Pinopsida; order Pinales; family Pinaceae; genus Picea; species Picea mariana. The sequence goes on along the minus strand of JASDQU011100151.1, from coordinate 39,802 downwards.
AAAAAGACATCAGAAGTGGGTGATTAAGTTACAATCCTATGAATTTGATATTGAATACGTTAAGGGAAAGAAGAATGTAGTTGTCGATGCCCTTTCCAAGATTCCTTCAATATTTTCCCTTGTTGAGGTATGAGCAGATTGGAAGTCTAACTTCTTGGTAGAATATTCCAAAAATACATTCTCTTATGAGTTGATGGAAGGCACCAACCAGGATGATAGATACATAGTAGTGGATGATATCATATACTACAAGGAGAGGATCAATCTTGTCTCTGAATCCATGTTCAAGGATAATATCTTGAGGGAAGTTCATGACTCCCCTTTAGCCATCCACCCAGGGTACTTGAATACTTATAGATAGGTGAGAGAGAGATTCTCATGGAAGGGTCTCAAGGAGGATGTACTATGATACATAAAGGAGTCCAGGACTTTTCATAAGTGTTATCACTATAATAATTTCTTGGAATATTGGTCTCGATATTTGGCAGGTCGCTAAATCGATATAGAAGCACAGAAAATTAGCGAGTAGGGATAAATTTAGAGGAAAGGTGAAGTAGATGGGTCCCAATGGATTGTGATCATGAGCGCTATGAGATCAGCAGTTGAAGGATGCATCGAGCAGAGAAATAATGCACCGGTTAATATCCTAGAGGTGGACCGATAAGAATATCGTGGTTTTGTTCCGAAGGTACGTGGCACCACCAGATACATATCGGGGAGGAGAGAAGGTAAGCCTAAAACCACCCAAGTCCATCCCAATTTCACATGCTAGAAAATCATTTGATATATGTCAAATCCAAGAATCGCATCGGGAAAGGGACGACTGATCAAATTACTTTACACTACTTGTTTGAGTACTTTTCCTCCATGAGATGCCAGGTGAGCACTGCTAGATAACCGATTTGAAATCTCATCATTCAGAATATATTGGTCGAGCGTGCCAAGACATTGTATCTGTAAGTACTTTTGTTAATAATTCATGATTGGAACTCAATGACTATTGTCTTTCAAAATATGGATGACATTAATCTGTTTTGGGAAATCGACGCTTCATTCCTGAATGGGGTAGTTACAAACCGGATCAGCTTCCTAATTTGTGTACAATTAAGGGAGATAAGATTATGTTTTCTAAGAAACTGGGAAAAATGGATAAACAAGACCAAGTGGCCTCTAGTGAACCAATATTTTCAACTAATATGAAAAATTTATCATTGAAGAAGAAAGAAAAGTTGGTTGCATGGATATTAGCAACGAAATTTCACACAAATCCTACAGAAGAGCCGAAAGCAGATAAGGAAGTCAGATTAAATCCCATCATGAAGGATTTAATGATCAATGGATACGTCGATGAACATCACACAAGAGATGTCAAGAGGAAAAGTAGAAAGAGACAGAAGATTGAGGTTAAAGTTGAGGTGGTTGAGAGTGTTGGAGAAAGCCAACCGGCTTGGATTGACACTTTAAAACAAGAAATTACTAATCTGAAATAGTTATCAGGATAAATTGAGTACTTTTCAGATAATTTTGTAATGATATGGACATGTGGCATTCAAAGAGAAACTCTCGGATATGTCATTTTTGTCTATAATGCTCCCTATAAAATATGAGTACAGTTGTTACACGTTACTCCTTTTTGTAACTGATGTCTATTTTTAGAGCTATAGGGAAGTTGATTAGTTTTGAATCCCGGATGTAATCTATCTATATATATTATTCCAAAGATAAATGAAAAGAGGACTGACCAAAGAGGGATCTGCTCTCGTAGAAGGAGGACTTTGTAATTTCTTGGAGCTAAATTGAATATATAATGTAGAAGCGTTTTGAACTCTTTATGAAAAGATTCCAATGGTTGTGATATGAGTTTTGTTTTCTCTCATAGTGCGTATTTCTTGTGTCTCTAAATTTCCATTTGTATCTTCTTCTGTTTAAATTGGAGAGTCAAAGGTCCGAAATTCATCTTATGATGCTCTTAGATTAATCAATTTAAACTATGTGTGTTTCTTCCTAGCTAATTCAGAGTTCATTTCAAAAATGCTTTGATGCAGTTAATTGTTTTTCCTTTTCCTCTTTCACCCTACAAATTTCAATTTATAACTCAGATTCATTACCTCATTTAGACATTATCCTCTGGATAGTTCTAATGGCCTACTATTGTTTATTTATTTTTGACTCCATAGCCCTAAGTGTCCCTCCCCTTCCTTGTCAACAACTTTATAAAAACCCCCAAAACAAACTGAATCTAGCCACTGATTTCCAAAGAAATATCAAGTGACATGAGAGAGCCCTCTTTGAGTTGAGCAGGCTAATGCCTAGCTCTAAAGTAGGTTGAAACAATTACCTCTATCATTTTTCTATTCAGCTGGACAAAATTTATAGAGTGCTAACATTATGGCGTCGTTGTCGGGGAGCGAAGGTGAAATATTCCTTAGGAGAAATGAAAAAGTTCAGATCTGAGTACTGATGGTGAAGAGTATTCAGATGTAGAAAGGATGTACATCATTCACCTAGAGACTCCATTTTCAAGAATCTAGAATTCAAAATTTGTATGATGACTCCACTACCCAAAGACTCAGTAGCCTAAAGATTTTATTAGCGACTCCCCTCAAGCTTCAAATGCGATTCAGAGATTCCACTGGTAGAAGAATCCTAAAATTTAAATTTTATTGGTGACTCCACTCTCAATGCATAATCCATCTTGTGAAAAATACTTGATGACTCCATTGTCCTAAAATGAAACACTTGATAGAGGTATGAAAAATAATTATGGAAGAAAACAGGTACTTTAAGTGGAAATTTTTTCAAGGCATTTTATTGTTTTTTATAAGTTGCTTCTGGTCCTTGCCTAAACATGCTAGATAGATTTTTCTTCATCTACTGCATGCAAACCATGATCATGATAATTTTGAAGTTTCATTTTCTTCTCTTAATATTATACAAATATCCCCTCAGTTTATTGTTGACCTTGATCAAAATATCCCACCTGAACCATGTGATAGCTACAACCAAGCGTATAAACCTCATGAGACCAAGGCTGATATTGCATCTCTTGTACTTGGTTCAACACCCTCCAATATCCAGCACAGATACATACCATTGAAATTAACTCACATCCTTAATGATCTTCCTCCAAAGCACTATGAGTACCCTCATGTKTTTGATGGGGAATATGATGCCATCACAACTGAGAAACACATCCAAAGGTTTGASCATTTTATAGATTTGTTTAAGATTGACCATGATGATGTTTGTATGAGGGATTTMTCTTAATCTATGAAAGGAGATAACAAATAATGGTTTAAACATTTACAAACAGAGACAATTATCTCATGGGAATAATTGAAGAGTGTTTGTTYGAAGTTTTGGGGTAAGGAGGAATCTCTAGAACTGCAGGTTACAGAATTCTATGCCTTGAAAGGGAAAAACACCGAGACCATTTATTCATTCAGTAGAAGGTTTTCTAGTAGCTATTATGATCTTACCAAATAAATTTGACCCACTTAAGCTGTTACCATGCTCCAGTATGCCACTACTCTGCATCCATATTTGCTTATCCTCCTGATGGAAAGAACACCTAAGTCCTTACAATGAATGTTTAATCAYGATCAGGAGATTCAACACAATATCAAAGCATAMAAATAGATTCGAAATGAGGACTTAGATSTTGAAGAAMATGACAATGAATATAAGCAGAAAATAGTTGATTTGAAACTTGAGTAGAGAGTTGACAATATCATATGCCCTCTTGAAGTTTTTTATGCCAATGATTTTTCAAAAAATTATATTCCACTTGTTGAAAGAGGAGGTGTTGATTTAGCTTCTAATCCAGCCCATGAATAGCAGGGGGTCTGATTGTTTTATATATTCAATTGTAGACAGTCAAGAAGGTGAAATTTCAAATCAGCTTGTTGAAGAGCAGGTTGATGTTCCAAGTTTTTTCTTGTTAGATGGCATTGCAGACGTTGTTGATTTTCCTATATATGATGAATATGATGATGATTGTTGTTGGTGTCTAAATATGTCTAAAAATAGCCTTAGTTTAACATTAATTTATCAACCCGAGGATTCGTCTTTTATCTCAAAGAATATCGACAAAGTCTATGCAGTAGCTCGTAGAGGCTAAAATCTTGTAGTTAAACCAAATCTGAGTTTATCAACAATCAAGTTCCTCAAACATTCATTAAGGATTCTATGAATTGAAATCTAAAGTTGTGCAATGGAAAGGAACTAATTAATCTATTGAATTCATTTTAAGAGCAATAATTGAATCTAAATAAAGACTTGCAGAATTGACTATTATTATGAATCAAATCGTTGGAAAGGAAAAGGGCGAATTACTCTATATATGGAAAGAAACAGAGACTATAATCTAATTGAAAAGAGACAGCAATCATATTTCTATTGAAAGGAGAAACAACTATATTCTAATAGAAAGGAACAACAAATGTAAACTAAGTAAAAGGAACAACAAATGTAAACCAAGTGAAAGGAACAACAAATGTGAACTTATGAGGAACTGTCATGCACCAAATCTCACTAATAGGAATTGGAACAACAATCATCTAATGCTTTAGGGAATACATATCTCTTGCAATTGACATGAAATCATCAACACACTTATGCATTCATTTAACTACTGTAAAAGAGAATCGAGTCACAAAACATAAATTGAACTGATACAATTACAGGTCGAACAGTAGCTCCTTCAGACTGGGCCCTTGGTCCTTAGAAGCATTGCTATTTGAAATTTAGTATATAGAAATGGGAAAACCACTCAAAGATTTTATTGATTTCATAGCTGGTACAACATTTTACAAAAAATGCTAATGCATAGCAATTCTAAGTTCTGAGTTCTTGGTTGCAATTCTTCTATCCTTTTTCAAGATCTATTTACCCCTTATATATTACAATAATCTGAGTAAATCAAGCTATCATGGGGATCGAAATATCCTCAGGATTTCTTTACTATTATAAATTTACAATATAAGAAACTCAATCATCTTCAAAACTACCTTGCACCATATAGTCCTTGACCTCCAATAGCTTGCACATCCTCAAGATTTCCTTTGCTATCTTGGGTTTGACAATATTTAACCAATCCTGTAATAAAACCAGACAATTCCAATCATATTTTAGGATCTATGTAATCTAACTTCAACAATAATGCTACATAATATATTATCCATTTTCTATTCTATTTACTCCTAAATAACCGAAAAGTCAATCAAGATGATATCATGAAATGTGGGAAAAAGGAAGATATTTATACATTTTTCATAACCTAACATACCCCCTAGCTTACCTTCTTGCATGTCCTCATGCAAGATGATATTTTAAATGTAAAGTAGTAATGTTCTAAGGTGGAAAGGTTGTTTCACCAGGCCTCCTGAACCCATTGCTTCTTTTGAGTTCTCCAAAAGCAACGTCCTCCCTTTTCTTGTTAATTTGATAATCTTTTTGGTAACTTTCTGGAGGAAACCAGATGATAGGGGGATTATATATGCACCCAATCCAAGCAGGTCCTTGCTCTTAGCGAAATCTAGAATACATTTCTATTCTTAAGGTAGCTGCAAAGAAATTCATGTACCCAAAGGGTTCCCTACTCTTCACTTCAGTGGAGGATGCATCCCATCTCAGTTTAGAAGCAGCAAGAGCTTCTTCCTTAAGCTCTCTAACACGAGTGATACATGAATGTATAACCTGTAGATGGATAGGGGCTAAGGAGTATATGATCCCCCCTCTTTTCATAAAGGTTTCATGTCGCATAATGGCTGGAAAGGACTTTGCAGGCTCTCCCCTAACCCAGAGATCTAGCCCAGTTTCCCTCTTTAGGAAGGTTTTATGAGATTTACCCCATCTGACTTGGTTTTGAGTAAATGATAGAAATGCCTAAAACTGTATGTCACCTATGAATGGTTCAGGGTTATCTTTCCTTTCTTCTTCCAGAATGAAATTATGAAAGTACAAATCATACAAAAAGTATAGTACCTTTTCGTCCTACTCTCTGAAACATGAAATAAACTCAGTTACAATGGAAAATGAAATAGGTTTACCTACTCTGATGGCCTTCACTCTCAATAAAAAATATTGTTCCTGCAAGAATAAAGTGTAATTGGTGGCAGGGGCTCTGCAATTAATMGCATCAGAGTAGACATCACAGATTTCTTTGATTTGMTCCAAAGATTTTTCTAATTAGGTTTGCACCTTTTTTACATTCCCTTGGGCTCTGGTGAGCACAGCATAGGTATCACTCTTTGTTTCTTTCATGTCCTTCAGTTGTTTAACAATCTTTTGATGTTCATCCCTAGTGACCATCTCATCTYAGTGTTAAGACAATGCTCACTGGGCTTGTCCCAAATCTGCCTTTAGTTTATCAATGGTGACACCCTATTCTTRAGATTGGGATGCTTGGTATTCTTCCATAGTGCCCATCKCTTCCCTAGATTGAGTTAATTCTTGYTGGTCCTGTGTAAGTTTTGCTTCCAGTCTGTCCACAATAGCASTCTGTTTCTAGGACTAGAGTGCCTGGTTCTTTGTCATAGTCAGTAATTCATTTCTGTTTTGAACCAGGGTTTGTTGAGACTGCATCAATTCTTCCTCCAATATCCTGATGGTAGCATTCTACTCAAGGAGTTGAGCTATTTCCTCTAATACTGGGGTGTCTTTCTACACCTCAGCATAAATTGCTTTTGTAGCTATCATATTTTCTTGTGTTTCTAAAGGAATTGCTTCCTTGTTCTAAGCTATTGTTTCTTCTACTACTATTTCTTCAGGGTCTGTCCGTATCCCTACAGAATTTGTACTAACTACTTCTTTAGGAAGAGGGTTTGTTCCTTGCACTCTGGCCCTTTTGTTTTTCTTTCTTCTGTGGGCCTTATCTACTTTTTCTAATTGTTTCCTCAATTCCTTAATAATTTCCTTGAGTTTACCCACCTTCTACTTTAATACTTCAGCCTTCTTAGCCTTTTTCTTCAACAGATTGTTTTATTTTTTTAACTTTATAATTTTCTTATGGCTCTTGGATGATTTTTGTTTATGAGAGGCCTCAAGGTCTTCTTCATTCTGACCAGCAAATGGTTGTTCCTCTGTTCCTTCAAAATGTTCTGTCTATCTAAGAGGGCTTCTTGTTTCAAAATGAGGTTCTTCCTATGTTGTGTCCTCTGGAAAAGACATTTCAATATTAGGAAAATCTTTAGTTGGTTTTGAAGAGGAGGCTTGTTCTGGGCATTTCTATGGATTATTTGTGCCTCTGTTAATTGAGGTTCCAAAGATTCCCAAAACATGGGCTATTTCTACCTCATAGCTCTTAAAAAAGTGTTCTGTCAAATTCTCTAATGCCGGTTGGACGTCTTCCTGATCATTCCTTTGTGAGGTATGTTCTGCTTGCCCAATTTCTTGAAAATTCTCCCATGGAGAATGTTCTGTAGAATTCTGAAGTTCTTCAGGTTGATTTGTTGTACCCTGAATTGCTTCAGTTGTTTCCTGAATTCGTCTACTTCTTCTCCTTTTCTGAATGATGGTTTTAGGGGTAGTTGTTGCTCTCTTCCTCTTTTTCATTAATGCCTGTGCTTGTGAGGTCTGGGCCTCTATGATTTGGGCAGAGTCTGCCTCAACTTCAGTTTGAGGAGATGGTATTTCTCTTTGGATAGTAGTCTCCTCTACCTTTCTATCTTCAATTTCATGTGGTGGTTCTTCATGGCATAATTCAGGCTACTCTAGTTGTGGAGGTCTATTGGCCTTAATCAGTTTATCCCAGGTCAATTGAGTTTGACTCAGTGCTTTATTTGTTATTAGTTTAACTAATCTTTGGTGACTGATAACAGTAACAGGATCCTTGGATTTTTGTGTTCTTAAGGAAACCTCATATAATATGGTATTCAGAAAGAAAAGTAGATTAAGTACTAACCATTTTTTTAAAGATGCCAACAATTTGAGGTAGTGAGATCGAATTACATCATATCATCCATCACAGGTGATGTACCACTGAATTATCCATGCCAGTTCCTTCCATGGTTCTCTAAGGATACTGGGATTAAGTCCCTTTCCCTTCTTATCCAATTCTTCCCTAGGGTCTGTGAAAGTTTCCACAGCTTCCTTCAGTGTTGTGTATCTTCCTGTCCACTGAATGCCCGTGTTAGGGAGGCTTGTGACCTCTGCTAAGATTTTCGGGGTGACTGATATTTGTATGCCTCACACCATAGAGATTTCTCCCTACAGATTTTGAAAGAATTCAAGCATGACATTCATGTCATATCCTTGCAGACGGTTGAAGTACTCCGTCCACCCCAGCCGGTGCATGATGTATCTTGCTTCCTCTGTAACCTATATTAAAGTTGGCTCCTTGCACACACCTCTGCCACCCATTTTGTGAGAAAATGTGGACAACTATCGTTCCTTGTAGTAGACTTGGTTAGACCAGCTCGAAGGAAAAATTACCAAAAATAGAAAATATCATAGACAACAAGTGTTTACAAATGTGGGTATTTATTACGATCATTACTATCTTTATCAAGAAGCGTTTAGAGCGTCCACTCCCCTCATTAATATAAAGGTCGACCTCGACCATCAATGTAGATAAAAGTAATGAGTGTAGGTATTGATGGTGAAAAGTAATGATTGTACTGCCCCTACCAATGGGGGTCAATGATTTATTTTAAAACAACATATTTTAATGATAATCATTAAACGTTAGTCCTCTTTTGTGGAATTGAAATATACCTATACTCAAAAGAATGCTTTAAGGATACATACGCCGAATAAATTAAATATGTTCATTTAAATAATATCCCACATATCATAATGTTGTTACTTTTCCGTTTTATTGAATACAACCGAAATGATAGCCTCATTATTGAGTGAAGGAAATCTAGAGACATGTAGAAACTTGGTGTTTAAGGTAAACTTCCATACCACATCCAAAGCCACTGTTGCTAGCAGGCGTCCATAGCCTCGACAAGGTTTCCTTTTAACCCTTAGATGATCTTGTATCCTTGATAATTATTTGAATCGTCTTTTCCAAAAATACCATTATCTTGGTTTGGTAGCCAGATGGTGATAATGCCACTCACTAGATTGTAACTTAGGTGAACAAGCCGGCTCGTGATGAGACCCCTTGTCCTTTGACTAGAAAATGTCAAAGGCCATTGCCCCGGTGTGGTATCCATAGTGGGAATGTCACTTAGTTTATTATCCTATGATCGTGGTAGGTTGGCTCCTGATGAGACCCCCTATTATTTTTGAAAATAATTATTTCATTTTATTTTATTTATTTATTTTATTTTATTTATTTAAGTTTTTCTTGAAAAAATACCATTATCCTGGTTTGGTATCCAGATGATGATAATTCTACTCACTAGAGTGTAACTTTAGTGAACAAGTCAGCTCGTGATGAGACCTCTTGTCCTTTGACAAAAGAAAATGTCAAAGGCAATTGCCCTGGTGTGGTAGCCATAGTGGGAATGTCACTTAGGTTAGTATCCAATGATCGTGGTAGGTTGGCTCATGATGAGACCCCCTATTCTTTATGGGAAAAGAAAGAAATTTTATTGATTTTTTTTTTTTTAAGTGTATGAAGGGAGGCTCATCTACTCCTTAAGAGTAAGGGATGGCGTAAAGAAGTGTAAGGATTCCAAGTAAAAGTGTGTCACAGACTCCTTATTAATTATAAAGGCGAGATATTATTTAAGTGTATTTGTATGTATAAGGGAAAAGAAACAAATTATGGTGGTTACAGGTTATGAAAAAGGTTTAAGATATTTCGAAGAAAGTGATCTAAAAAAACAATTTGATAAGGTATGGGAGATAGTCCACAAAATAATGATAGATCGTTAGAAATAATGTTGGTGAAAATTATTTGGTGAAAGTTGTACCCCAAAGGAATGGTTTAGCATTTTATCAGCAATGTAGGGAAGGAATAGCAAAATGAATAACAAGTGTGCAAAAGGAACAACGGGCATGAAAAAGGAACAACAATTGTTCCATTCAAAGGAACAACAAGCACGCAAAAAGGAACAAAAATTGTTCTATTCAAAGGAACAACAAGCACGAAAAAAGGAACGGTAATTGTTCCTTTCAAAAGAACAACAAGCACCCAAAAAGAAACGACAATTGTTTCGTTCAAAGGAACAAAAGGCACACAAAAGGAACAACAATTGTTCCGTTCAAAGGAACACTAAGAACACAAAAAGGAACAACAATTGTTCTGTTCAAAGGAACAACAAGCCCACAAAAGGAACAACAATTATTAGGTTTTTAACCATCTGAATAGGTAATTTTTTAGAAACCTGGAAATGTGTTTTGCTGGAATCTAAGGTTGATTAGTCATCAACTAAATTCATTTATGAGTTGATTTATTTCAAAATTAAGTAGTGGATGGTTTGTTAATGTGATGAATTTCATTATAGTTGCCCAATTGTTGCTGTTGAATCATGACACATTCATTTCTCTGCGAAAGACAGGGTTTGGGTGATGAGATGAAGCGGGAGTTTGGAACAGAAAAGAGTGCTAATTGAGTTCATTATAGTTATCCTCCCTAGTTCTAATGTTCTCGAATGACTGTCAAAAATAATGATAAAAAAAACTAAATAAAATCTACAGAAAACTAAATTATATACAGTATGTATAGTGTCAACAGAATTCAACATTTATGGAGTTGGGGTGGTTGGATTACCTTCCCAGCCAGCCAAGATTTGAATGGTAGGGTCCTTACTTACCTCTTGGTAGAAAGATTCTTTTGAGGGAGGCTAATGATAGAGTCGTAGTCAGTGTCCATTAACCCGATATGGAGATCTGGACCCATCGATGGTGCTTAACGTGATTGTGCCATTATCATGGACTTCAGTGATTTCGTATGGTCCTAGCCACCGTGTCTGTAATTTTCCCAGAAAATCCTGAAATCTAGAATCATAGAGGAGCGCCCAATCATCTTTTTTAAATGATTTTTTCTTGATATGCTTGTCGCGCCAGGTCATTCTTTGTTGCTGAATAACGGTTTTGTGCACTACAGCAGACATGCATTCTTCATCCAATTCATTGAGTTGTTGAAGGCATTGTTTATGTGATTTTGTAAGATCCAGTCTGATTTTCTGGGCCATCCTTATTGTCTTGATTTCAAACTCGATTGGGAAGATGGGTTCTTTTCCATAGACTAAATGATAAGGAGAGTAGTCAGTGGTATTACGCCATGTTGTACGGTAATCCCATAAGGCATTTGGGAGTTCAAAAGCCCAATT
>JASDQU011100148.1:5782-24871 GCA_032191745.1 Picea mariana | reverse complement strand
CTCCTAAAATATAGGAGACTGGATAATGACTAATTATGACTAATAAACAAATAAAAACCTTAGGAAAAGGAAATCCTAGGTGTGTGTGAAGTAACTCCAACAAATTGGAGATGATGATGATCCATTTTTTATGGTGATTAGTTTTTGAAAACTTGAAGTGTTAAGGAAATATTATAATTTCACCTACTGGAGGCATCTACAATATCATTATCCATCAACTAAGAATTTTTGTGTTTTTGAAGAGTTGTTGCATCACACAGAAAAACATAGAGATTTTGTAGCACCTAGCGCTACAGAATCTTCTACACAGACTATTTTGTATTTGCGCTACCAAAGGCACTGCGAAATCACCTAGCCAAACACAGAAAAAGCACTATGGAATCACCTAGCCAGACACAAAAAAGGCGCTACAGGATCTGTAGAGAAGTTTTATAGGAGGGCGCTACGAAATTTTCTGTAGAGGTTACTGTTACAAATTTGATCATAACAACAAAATAATGAAGTGGGTTTCTCTAAAAACATTTTTGGAGGAAGATGATATCCCTGTTGACTTGCTGACCAAATTTTAGCCTGACCTAGTTTGGAATTTGAGAGAAACAATTAAAACACCAGTGTGCTGCGAAATGTGTTGCAAATTCTCTGTTTTGCATAATTGATTGGATATTTTCCTTGTTGGGAGGTTTCCACCTGTCAAGGAGGGTTCAAATGGATTCTTATGGATCATTTATATGTCAAGGGACACCTACACCTAAGTTTTATCTCCATTAAAGACCTCATGCAGTGAGGTGGAAACAATTTATTAATGACTTCCAACAATTTCCTGAAAATTAGCAGTTTGTTGGATTTTTGTCTCTTTGATTGTTGCCACCTATCTCCAAGGCTTAGAATCCAATGAAAGATATGGGATTCGACCTCCTAAGGATATTTGGATGCTATTTTATATTTAAGAGAGGAGGGAGCTCTTGGAGAAGGATTGGATTCATGATCCAAGAGAGGAGAGAGCTAGAGGAGCAGTTTAGTTGCTCAATTATAAGCCTGAGGGCCTGTTGTAATTAGCATTTATGCCATTAGATATTCATGAGAGTTTCTTATCAGAATTTTTGTTATTTGCTATCATTTTATCTTGTCATCTTTCTTGAATGGAATTGTAGGCATTGAAGATCAATGGTTGTTCATGAGGCAGGAGATTCATGAGCTGCAAATGATTTGTAGTAATTACATCCTTTCATGATCTCAGTTCTAGTTATCTTTTAAGTCATTTTTGCATAGACGATCTTTGCTTGATGATATTCTTATTTTTTTTATCTTTCTTATAACTCCATTCATCAATTATATCCCTTTTGGTCTGGTATGAGCTTGATTGCCTTTGATCCGTAGGATGTGTTGACTCCATGACCAATGGAATGCTTCTGCTAACAATTTGTTTCCCTCTACCTTTCTTGCTCTTCCTTGTTGATCCACCCTTTTAAAATTGATTTACTTTTTTAGGCTCAAATGGTTGATGTAAAATACCTTTTTAGTGGTGTTAACAAAACAGAGCCTACTTTGGTTTTGATGTATCAGATCTAATGAAATCTTGTTTAATGGGAGTTAGCTTTATTTTTTCCATATTAATCTCTTTCACTCTAAAATTTTACTCTCATTGAAGGATTCAAATGATTTTTTGTAGTTGTATGACAATGGAGGTTTGATTTTTATATTGTTATATCTTTCTCAGATTTTTGTTTGCTTGGATTTAAGAAGTTCTTGTATATGAAGCATTTCTCTTCTTTGTCTACTAGCATAGCCTGAATCTAGTGGTAGATTCACTTCATTTTCTTACTAAGTCTTCCTCCTATCTAGACTAATCCTCAAAACCCTGACCTAAGCTAATACAAGACCTCTTTTGTTGATGCACTTCATCCAAAATTTCCTGTGTTTCGACATTGTTGAACTAAGTTCTATCCATTTGACACCACATTTAAGACTTATCTCATAAAATTTTCAATGGGTACTAGTATTATCCTCTAGCATTCTGAGGGTGATTCTCAGTGCTAACATTTTTGGCGCTATTGTCAGGGATGAACTTGAGCAGATTGAAAATATCCCTGGGAAGAATGGCATTGCACAACTCCATCTTTAGATGGTGACTGAAGTTGGACACCTTCAAGACTTCACATTCATCATGGCAACTCCATTGTTTAGAATATGTTGGTGACTCCACTGGAATGAGACAAATTAAATGGCTATGGAGGATATCATGGCTATGAGGTTTTCCCCACTTAATTTATCAACCATAGCTGGTTATCCACATCTCGTGCCTCAAATTAATGAATGGCAAGATCTATTGCCCGGATTTTATGAAGTTGATAATGATAACCCCATTGAGCATGTTCAATAATTTCATGCTTTGATGCATCAGCTTGACATCCAACATGAAGACATATGTATGAATTTGTTTATGTACTCTCTTTAAGGAGATGTTCGTATTTGGTATCAGTCTCTTGAAACTTCTATCATTTCTTCACTCAAAGAGTTTCATGCTTCTTTCAATATTCATTGTCAAAAGTTTTATTCCTCTGAGTTAATTTGTCATAGATGATGTGAGGAGTATAAAGACTATGTTCAGGATATAATTGATTCTCATGAAGGATGTGAGGATGAAGAAGATTCCTTGGATGAAGAATCAATTCTTTCTCTTCCATGTTCATCTACATCAGATGAAAATTTTGTTTGTTGCCTTATGAAGAAAATGTAGAGGATATTTTTGTTCTTGAAACAAATGTCTTTAGTAGTCCGAATTATAATGAAGAAGTTGTTTCAAATACTGACCAAGAACAACCTATTTTTTATTAGTATTCAGATGAAGAAGAGCAAATCCCTACATCACATTTTGTTGACTTGAGGAGCAACCATCCGGTGTATGATATCTATGAATCATATTTTTATGAGGATGTGAAGTAATTTCAAGACCATACTATATATCCTTTTTCTTCATTCATAAACGAACAACATTGTGAGGAAATCATCCATCATGGATATACAGAAAACATCAAACAACCTATGACTAGTAGTGAAATCAGTCGGCAACCATGTTCGAATTTGTAGATAGATGAAAGTGGCAGCCTCCATGGGAAAGAGAATATGCTAAGAATATTTGATCTTCATTTGGAACAATATCAGGCTAAGGTAACCTTATATTGTCATAATTTGACTTCTACTTTTCATGATCCGATTTCTATCTATATGGAGAAATTCATGGATTCAAGGTTTCAGTCTTCGTTTCATGATAAATATGAAAATCAAACTTAAAATAAAGTGATGATTTTTGTTCTAGTCTTCATTTTGCTGAAACACATACAAAGAATTTGTCTTATTAATCAATTTCTTGTATTTATTCATTGGAATAATGATTTTACCTGATCTAGAGGAAGCATTTGTATAGAGTAGGAGTAGGAAGAATAAAGATCGGTTCTAGAGTTGCTTATTTGCATTGATTTTGTTTTCAGTATGTGATATTTCCAATTTCAAATAAAGAACGAAGGCGCTCTCAAGCATACAAGTTTCATGAACAATGATGCAAATGGATAAGGCCATTGGTCTACAAGTTCTTGGTAGTTCGCAGGAAGCGTGTCATCCCCCATGGAGCCAAATGTTAGCACAGAAATTTGCAGTAGCAAATTTGGTCATTTCGCAGCACCGGTGAATCATGAGATTTCGTAGCGCATCTTGAGTGCATCTTCCCTCATTACCATTATTTCATTTATGAAGTTTATTTCAGTCGATATCATTTTTTTCAGCATCCATGTTTTAAAAGGAAATAATTGAGATTTGGTCATTAAAGTTGTCTAACTTTTTTAATCAAAGATTTGAATTCTACTCCTAGTTCGGACATGCGCTGCAGAATCTGTTGCGGATTGGCTGGCAGAGGGAAATTGGATATGATGATCTTCCATTTTTTATGGTGATTATTTTTTGAAAACTTGAAGTGTTAAGGAAATATTCTAATTTCAACTACTAGAGGCATCTACAATCTCATTATCCACAGCTATTTTTTTTTGTGTTTTTGAAGAGTTGTTGCATCACAAGAAAAACACAGAGATTTCTTAGCGCCTGGTGCTATGGAATCGTCTACACAGAATGTTATGTAGTTTCACTACCAAAGGTGCTAATGAATCACCTAGAAATACATAGAAAAGGCACTATAGAATCACCTAGCCAGACACAGAAAAGGAGCTACGGAATCTATAGAGTAGTTTTATAGGAGGGCGCTATGGAATTTCATGTAGCGGTTATTGTTACAAATTTGATCATAAAACCAAAATGACGAAGTGGGTTTCTCTGAAATGTTTTGTGGAGGAATATGATATCCCTGTTGACCTGCTGACCAAATTTCAGCCTGATCCAATTTGGAATTTGAGATAAACAATTAAAACACTAGTGCATTGTGGAATGTGCTGCAAATTCTCTATTTTGCATAGTTGATTGGATATTCTCCTTGTTGGGAGGTTTCCACCTGTCAAGGAGGGTTTGAATGGATTCTCATGGATCAGTTAGATGTCAAGGGACACCTATACCTAAGTTTTAGCGCCATTAAATACCTCATGCAGTGAGGTGGAAACAATTTATTAATGACTTCCAACAATTTCCTGAAAATTAGCAGTTTGTTGGATTTTTGTCTCTTTGACTGTTGCCACCTATCTCCAAGGCTTAGAATCCAATGAAAGAGTTTGGATTATACCTCCTAAGGATATTTGGATGCTATTTTCTATTTAAGAGAGGAGGGATCTCTTGGAGAAGGGTTGGATTCATGACCCAAGAGAGGAGAGAGCTAGAGGAGAAGTTTAGTTGCTCAATTGTAAGCTCGAGGGCCTATTGTAATTAGCATTTCTGCCATTAGATATTCATGAGAGTTGCTTATCAGAATTTTTGTTCTTTGTTATAATTTTATCTTGTCATATTTATTGAATGAAATTGCAGGCATTGAAGATCAATGGTTGTTCATGAGGCAAGAGATTCATCAGCTGCAAATGATTTGTAGTAATTTCCTCCTTTCATGATCTTTGTTCTAGTTATCTTTTAAGTCATTTTTGTAGAGAGGATATTTGCTCGAAGATATTATTATTCTTTTTTATCTTTCTTATACCTCCATACATCAATTATATCCCTTTTGGTCTGGTATGAGCTTGAGTGCCTTTGATCTGTAGGATGTGTTGACTCCATGCCCAATGGAATGCTTTTGTTGACAGTTTGCTACCCTCTACCTTTCTTGCTCTTCCTTGTTGATCCACCCTTTTAAAATTGATTTACTTTTTTAGACTCAAATCATTGATGTAAAAGACCTTTTTAGTAGTGTTAATAAAACAGATCCTACTCTGGTTTTGATGTATCAGATCTGATGAAATCTTGTTTAATGGAAGTTAGATTTATTTTTTCCATCTTAATCTCTCTCACTCTGAATTTTTTTTGTCATTGAAGGATTCAAATGATGTTTTGTAGTTGTATGACAATGGATGTTTGATTTTTATACTGTTATAGCTTTCTTAGAGTTTTGTTTGCTTAGATTTAAGAAGTTCTTGTATCTGAAGCATTTCTCTTCTTTGTGTACTAGCATAGCCTAAAGCTAATGGTAGATTCACTTCATTTTCTTACTAAGTCTTCCTCCTATCCATACTAATCCTCAAAACCCTGAACTAATTTAAAACAAGAACTATTTTGTTGATGCACTTCATCCAGAATTTTCTGTGTTTTGACATTGTTGAACTGAGTTCTATCCATTTGACACCACATTTAAGACTTATCTCATAAAAAATTTAATGGGTATTGGGATTATTCTCTAGTAGTCTAAGGGTGATGCTCAGTGCTAAAACCACCCACTTTACACTCCTTTTCACCTGGAGTGGTCGACACCGGACTGACCACGACGTAGATCCATCGGTCAGGGACAATCTAGAAGGTCCTCATATCTACAGTTCTCGTCGCTTTGTGACTAGGGAATGGATAGGGGTTTAACGATGGGACATATCCCATAGTCATCATTAAGGAAACCGCTAGATGTCGGTAAACCTCACCGGTACCCACACCAACAAGTTACCTTCGATTGGTAAGGTCATAGCATCCCGGAGCTCCAAACTACCCAAGTTTCGAAGCCCAAAATTTTCTTAGCTCCATTCAGACCTAGCGAAGGGTTCCAAGGTCTTGGTCACATGTGTCTTATAATGATTCTCGGGGCTGCACGCTCACCTCTTCACTGTGATTTATTTAGGTTCGTGGTTACGATCCCTCGATCACACCAACGACGGGTTTGAAGGAAGCACCTTCCATTCACTAGTCTTAAGTTATAAAACTGAGAAAGGTATTTCTCAACCAGTACAAGAACTGTCAACTTTTCTTAGACTCAGTTACAAAACTATGTCTCATAGCTCTCCAGATGCTAAGTTGAAGCAAGAAAAAACCATTTGAAAGCATGGGTCCATAAAAAAACCATAAACATTCCTACTTTAATCATATAATACAAATTTTTTTCATAGACACATACATTCAACAATCATTTCAATTTTAGTATACAGAGCATAAAAATACTCATCATGAACCCAGATTTCGTGAAGCAACTACTGAGAGGGGTGCCCATTTCCACCCAACCTTAGGCACAACCACTCCTAAATGGATTTACCATTGCCACCCCCTAGCTATACCATGGTGCTCTGAGAGACTCTTTCTTATTGTTCAGTGACAGTCAGGAACATAGGTTACTCTCCTCCTCCCATAGGACCTTGGAAAAAAAAATTTCTCTCTACCAAGCAAGGGGGTATGCAATCTTATCTGCAACCCCATTTATTAGCTTGGAATGAAAACACTGCCAGCAACTTCTTGCACCCAGAACGACCTTATTTTTTAGTTCTCTCTAGAACCAGAGAGCTGCATGGGCTCTTCTCTTCTTGTCATCCCCTCTGCCCACAAGTTCATTTATTTTCTTTCCTTCCTCAACAATATTGCATGGGTCTGAATCCCAAACTCTGGGTCAGGTTAGGAAGTATTTCATATGGGTACTCTTCTCATCTCCTCATTAACTCTTGGCAAGGACTTTCCAACTACCAACCTGACTGGTAACGTATTTCTAGGTCAGAGGACTATTCTAGGTCTAAGAAATTTAAATTTAGTAAGGTATTGGTCTGGTGGGGGTCATCTCAACCATTGTTGGTTCCCCTCACCATCTCTCATAACATCATGATCTATCTTGGAATAACCCCCCCTTCAACATTTACGCAACACTGTCCATTTTAATTAATAACATAAACAGATACATTACCTTTTATAACAAAAAGGTTAATCAAATCCAACATTCACACCTATTTAGTTTGCCAGAATCTTTCGGCAAGTTATATTTATATTTACAATCCGGGGAAACATGGGTATTACAAATTACCTCTTCAATGTTTTGGACTAAATCTCAATATGCAAGTTAGCACTACTTGCATATTGTTGAGAGAATGATGTTGGAGGGATTGTAGGATTGGAACCATAATTTCTTGTTGTAGCTTGTTCTTCATTATTTTCTACACTATATATAACAGATCTTAAGTTAAATGTTTACTTACAAAGTGCTATGGGGAAAATCCCCCTAATATGGGTATAACAACTAGGTAGAGCCTCGACACCCTAAAAGACAAAAAATCTTCTATTATACCCCAAACTAAACACAACCTTGCGATAATTAAGGGAATATAGAAATGTGCACCTTAAGTCCTTACGGATGATGTCGATCCCTTCCAGTTGCTATCCATTCCAAGACTACATACATCCTCCCATAGCTGGCATAAAACAATGATATAGAACAAACTATGACAGGATATGCTTAATTATCAACATTATCGAAAGAGTTAGTTATTCACGAAAAGATTCATAAACACAAACACACAGATATAAAGATCTGAGACAAGAATTTTTCTCTTTTATTAATAACAAAATTGGAGGTTACAACCTAAATTTTTTTGGCAGCACTCCACGAATCTCGCTTGGGTTCCTCTACTTTGTCTCCAAGTTCACTATTCCCAATACTATCCTCACCACCAACAAGCCAGTATAAGGGAAAAGGATGGATGGTATAAGGAGGATGGATGGAAGGGAATGTCGAGGATGAAACTCAGAGAAAAATGTAGAAAAATTTGAATACAAGGGAGAAAATTTGGCAGAGTTATCTTACCTTTTATTTGATATATCCAAACGAACCCCCTGAGGCCATATTTATATGAGAAAATGATGGTTAATTCATTTCCAGAAGGGCTACAGGTGGTAAGATGGTTTCAAAACCTAATATAGCATGTAAACGCCACCAGAAAGTGTGGATTTTATATTATTTGTCACTTTTTAGAGCACACCTGTGCTTTCAGTAGTGCAACAAGCGTATGTATGTGGGTTTTTAGGCATGCAACTAGCATATGTACATGCTCTGCCTATGAAAAAGGGTGCATATACCATACACAAAGTTGTTTTTTGACAAGAACTCTAGCAAAAATGGTTGGAAGATGCATGAATGAGTAGGCCAACCTCAAGGATGCATAGAAGTGGCATTTTGAGTTATAACACAAAGCGTACTCCCATATCATGTATACACATGAGCTAGAAAAGAAGTGGGTCTACAAGCATGAATCCTTGTGAAAAGTGATATGGGGAGGCATATTAGTGTCAAATGCTTAGATGAAGAGTTCAATATGGAATCAACAAGGTACAAATCCAAGCAATTAGTTAGAGAAAGAAGGCAATGTTCAAATAGAATGATTAAAAGGAATTAGCATGGACCCACAACCCTTGTGCACACCCCAAAAAAGGAAATTAATCAATGTCTAGAGGGATTTCCCAACTTGATGAAGTCAAAAGAGGTACCAAGTGGCATATTTGCTTTTTTCTAGCCATGAAATAAGGATAAAGTAAAAATTAGATGAGGAACACCCCATGAAAAAGGGGTTATAATAATTGCTTAGCACACATGCTTGAGGATTTCCCTAGCTAAGGAGAGGACACATGACAACTAAACCATAAGAATAGGGTTTAAAGTTCATCTTGGAAGGAACGTTCCACCTTATAAGGAAATATAAAAATATTTTATGGCATGATCAAGGATTATGTATGAAAACAAAGAGGATCACTCCACTATCTCGAGGTTTGAATTCTTATTTTAAGGAAGGAACATGTTAGAAGAGCATGGTTTGAGGAAGCACTACAAAGGAGAGCGACATGTGGAAGAAAAGACTTTTTCAAACCCTATTTTGAGCATCTTTCCACCTTTATTGAGGAGTGCCCAGCTTTGAGGGGGTTTTCTTGGAGTTAATTGTGGATCTTGAAGAAGTTTAATAATATTTTATTTCATTAGGGTTTGAAATGAAGATTTTAAATAGATGGGAGTTTCATTTGCAAAAGGCTTGGTTGCATTGGATTTTTTTATTTTATTTTACCTAACATTTGAATTTTCCTATGTTAGAGTAGGATAGGAATATTAAGCTCGATGTCCATTCCTGCAATAGGTTTCATTTATGTTCCCTTTGGCATCTTGGCTCATGCCCTATTTGTAGAGCCATTTTTGAAAACTTTCTATATATCAATATATGTTGGGGGTGATGGAGATGTGAAGTATTGGATCCATCATGTCACATGTTTCTAGCCTTTCTCTTTTTTCAACAGATACATCATGCATGCAAACAGTCATTAGATTCTCTAGAGTTTCTCTTGAACCTTGCAACAATGTAAAAATCCTCATATGAAGCTAGTTGTTATCGCCCAAAGTGGCTAGTATACCATGATATCATGGGTGTAGTGATGAAGATTCATGTTGATGAAGTAATTCAATATTAGTGTGAAGAAGGCTTGAGGAGAAACATGCAATATTCCTTTCAATGCCCAAGCATGAACTAGGTCAAGTTGGATGTAGTACTATGCAATGATTCTCATAAAAGTCAAATTTGTATTAGCAGTAAAGGAACATGGAGATACCAAGAGATGTACATGAAATACACGAAAATTTTGTTGGTATAGGAGGGTAGAGTTGATTTAATCAATTGCATGCTTATTGTATTTTCTAGCTAAAAATTGGAGCCAAGAATAATAATAGATAATAAGTTACAATATTTAAGAGCCACATAGCCTAGAATCAGACTTCCTGTTAAACCAACAAGGAAGAAGACCTCATCAAAGTCTAAATTTGTTCATGATCCTAGAAGATATTAATTCTTGAAAAATGTTTCTGATATTTCTTGAATGTGGTGTTGTTTCTTCTTGAATTTGTTGTTGATTATGTGTTGTTGTTGGGAAATTTTAACACTACCTGCATATTGTTGAGAGAATGATTCTTTAGGGATTGTAGGATTGGAACCATCATGTCCCTCTATAGCCCATTCTTCATTATTTTCCCACACCATATACAATAAAACTATAAAATAAAATAAAACCCTACACAAATTCAAATCCAGAGGTATTCACCATTCTTGGTTCCCTCACAGTCTATCTTCGTGACCTCACAGTCTATCTCCCCTTTGTTCCCTCAAAGTATATCTATGACCTGGGCTCACCCTCATATTCTATCTCCATTTGTAGTCTATCTATGTGCTCTTAGCTCACCCTCGCAGTCTATCTTTGTGCCCTCACAATTTATCTCCTCCCTCATAGTCTATCTCCTCACCCTCGTAGTCTATCTTCATGCCCTCGGCTCACCCTCATAGTATATCTTCATTCATAGTCTATCTATGTGCACTCATCTCACCCTAATAGTCTATCTCCCCTCCATGCACTCACTATCTATCTCCCCTCTATTCCCTCACATTCTATCTCCTCACCCTCACAGTCTATCTCTGTGCCCTCGATTTCATGCACAATGATCTCCTTGCCCTTCGTCATGCGCACAATGATATCAATGGGTTTGTTTTTGTTGTCTTTTATTTTAATTTGGAATATGTTATATATTATATAATATTCTATTTTTTATATGTTTATTTGTTTACTTGTTTATTTATTTATTTTGGGTTATGCTATGTTATATATGTAAATATTCATAAATATATTATTTATATATATTATATAAACATGATATATTACATATTATATAATTAAATATTATATTATATGAAGATGACGATGATGATGAGGACAACGACACTTATGAAAAGGATTATGATGATGACGATGATGATGATGATGTGTAATGGGTTAATGTCATAGTCAATGTGTTTAGGATCATAGTGGTTAGAGGTTATAGTATTTGTGGTCAAAATGCATTAAGGGAAGATGACGATGACGATGGCGATGATAATGTTGATGATTATGACGATGAAGATGAGGATGATGATGATGATGAGGACGATGACAATGATGATGAGGAGGAATTTCTTGTTTCTATTGGTTCTTCATTCTATCAATCAATACATTTTTTTAGTTTTGTGAGATCCCATTGGCACCCTTAGAGAAACCATATGGTGTTATGTAATCCACTACCAGCCATGGAACCATCTACTGAGATTTTTGTTTCTTGTGAGCAACAAATGGAGTGAAGGGATATTCAAAACTATATAATGTATTAGAGAGTGAGGGTTGAATGTCCTTGAATATTGTATCATTCCTTGTGATTCATATACCCCATAGGATGTGCAGGGGAAGGGGAATCAAGTGTCTTGGGGTTCCTCTATTTTTAAACCATTCGTTCCAAGCCTATTCCAACAAATATTTTTCCTATTATCCACTAAAACACAAGGTATTTATAAGACCATGTACTTGACAAGTGAAATTCTTGTGGAGAAACGCGTGATTGGTTGTCTTAGCATTTTCTCTAGATAAAGCTTCATATTTGCTCCAAATTAACCTTGCGAACATTAGTTGGTGCTTATTTTTATTAAGGTTAGGGAATGTAAGTCAAGACCTTGAATATATATCAAGGAGGTCATTTATCAAGGTGGATATTGGTGGCCACCTACCTTTTCCAAGTAGCTCAAAACAGTTTTCTGGCAATCTTGGCAATTTACTATTTTTAGCAGTTTTTATCTTCTAGGTCCATTTTGAGGGCCTAAATGAAGGTTTTTCGGGATAGAGATTATAAATTATATTCAAAGTTTTTGATTGATCCTCCAAAATGAATCTCCTTGACGATACCATTCCAACTAGCTATTGTGCGCCCCAAACAAAGATCGTATGCCAAAGTTATGCCCCGGGGAAGTTGATACACCAAACTACCCAAAACGGGGTCCACAAAATTGTTGGCTTTTTATCTTCCAGAGTTAGGTTTTTGGATTTTATTTATGATAAAAGGGCCTTTGGAGACTCATTGTAAAATAATCTTCTTGCGAATGCAAGTAGCGGACACATCTCTTCTCAGAGATAAGTTGCCACCATTCTAGCGAGTCTTTCACTTTGTATTTTTACAGTCTTTGTACATTTTCGCTCATTAATAGAAAATTGTTTATTAGTGTATCTATGTGTTTATGGTTGCATCTATGATACATTTATGTTATATTATTGGATATCTGATATATCTCAATACATTGATTTATTGTATCTCCGATCTCATTTCGTGCCGAAAATAATCTGGATCAGTGGTATCAGTGCAGGCTGCTCTTGATCGTTTTTCAGTGCATGTCCCTGACGAGGTCCAACTATAGCAAGTTGGGTCTCGAGCTTGTCTCTCTTGAGGAAAATATCTCTCGCACACCCAAGAAACCCTCCATGGTGGAAGAAAATAAAAATGACAGAGCAGACGATTCTATCAATCTTTTGTTTGAGCAAGCTCTCACGTGATAGAGGGATGAAATGATGGAGAATTTTTCCCACATCCTTCAACGCTTACTGATAGAAATAGACACATATTCATCAAACAACCACTTTGGAAGCACCTCTCCTTTCAAGGTACATGTTAATTTTGATATTCATGTATTTGAAGGCTAGATAGATGTGGATGCCCTAGACAAATAGTTAAATATGCTAGAAAGTTATTTCTCTGTTCACCATTTTTATGACAGGGAAAATATCACCTTCTCACTCCTTAAATATCTGCCCCTTGTAAAACATTGGCGGGAAACTTACTGGGAGAAAAGTTCCACAGAAGAGTCTGGAATATATGGGGTCGATCCCACTTGGTATTTTTTTGTGGACGCGGTAAAGGAACAATATTACCTTGTTGGAAACTATGAGGACCAATATATGAGATGGAGCACACTACGACAAGAGAGGAGCCTAGCAGTTTCAGAGTTCACCAATACCTTCCATACCTTGCGCACCAAGTTGGGTATCAAAGACTCCGAACAACATTTGGTTTTGAAATACCGTGGGGCTCTACACAGATACATCCAAACTGAAATGGATTTTCTAGAAATCTCATCACTCAGTGTTGCTTATCGATATGATGTTAAAATCGAGAAAAAATTTAAGCACTAGAACAAAAGGGATTTTGGGTCTGCAAATCTGCAACAACCAAAGCATGAAAAATACAACCCTAACAAACAGTCTCCTGAAAACTAGTCCAAGCCACAGGAAAAGAAGGGTCACGAGAAGACAAAGGACACTGGAAAATGGTGTGATTTCCACAAAATCCCCTGGCACAACACCGATGAATGTCGCTCAAAACAGTCATTGGTGGATGAAATCAAAGACAAGGAACCGAACCCTAATTCAAAATCTAATTCAAAAAATACTAACAGAATATAGATCATCGACGTATACCCCACTGCTATTGTCACGGCCACAACAATTCAACTAGAAGAACCAACAGATCCTTGTTACGAGGAAAATCTCTTTATGGCTAGGGTGAACCAAAATAGATGGAAATGACTGCAAAATTCAAATTTATCCCAACAACATGCTATATAAACCAATGTGCAAGCGAGATAAGAAAGAATCCTACCTCATCCAGATGTTCGATGATGTCCACCGTTGACCACTTTGACAAAAAGATATATACCTACAACAAGTTCTCAACAAACAAGCAAAACAAGCATATGGTGGCAGTATAAAAGGTTATCACATTAAATAACATAATCCATCAATATACATAACAAATATGCCCATGGATAATAACTCATATATTTTCAAGATATCAATTGGACAGGAAGAGAGTATTTCTAATAATAAATGATCATCAGAAGTGAAAGTATTACAGACTTCCATGTTGGCACGGTTCGGAACCGAGAAAATAAGTTCCTTCCAGTTGGGCCTCCACCACTTCAATCCTCCACTAAAGGTAATCTCATATAAGGGAGACAATGAAGTTATCCATCAATAAGGGAAGAGATTGGGGGCTGAAAATTGTGTTCAAACTCAAAGGACAAAGGAATGCAGAATCAATATGAAGTAAATAATTTCTCCAGGGTAAATTTGCTCTCAAAGTTGAATTCTTCTCCTTTTTCCATAGCTCGGAATTGGCCTCTTTATAGCCTTCAAAATGAAACTAAAGGGCCGAGTCAGAATTTTTCCAATAGATGGAAGGCCAAGGATCAAAGATCTCTTGTTGTGACATGGAAACCCGACATTTAATTTTCATTTTATGGCACAAATCCTGATGTATGCGGGATGTGGTGGAGCAGCCTGTGTATACGCTTGTTGTATAGTGTGAAAGATGCGTACAAGTGGAAAAAATTTTATTTTTTTCTCTGGATTTTAGTAATAGGGAAGATAAGTCTGCATAGGGAAATGGAATAAGGCCCTTTCTGTAAGATTGCATAGGGTGAGGAAAATCTTGCTCTAACAGATTCTCCCTAATGTCTGAGGTCAGAGGAGTATATGTGACAGCCAAAATACATTATAAACAACCCAGAAGTGGAGTGGTAGGGGGGAAGCTGGACAAAATCAGTTTCTCATAACATTATGCACTGACTTTGCATACATGGTTGCCAATAAAATTACACTGCAGATCCATTTGAAAAAATATACCAAACAAGTGTCTGTGGCCATGAATAGGAAAATAAAAATGCGGTTACATGCCAATAGTTGTCATAGTCATGAACAAGGCCCAGTAGAACCAGTCTCAAAACCAATCTGAAGATATTTGTATACCATGGAGTACAATATGATCTCCCATGATCATTGAAGTCATAAGGTACTGGTCCAATAAAAAGGAAGCAATAGCTCAGGAAAGCTGCGGCCACATAGTGATGTCTTCAAGTCTTCCACACAATCCGCCAAGGGTGCAAGTATACATTATGTGAATAAAGGAGTTGATTATCAGTCATTGATGTATATCATTAACAAACATGAGACAAGCTACCGATAATGAAAGTAGGTATCAAGGCACCAAGTACATTATTACAAGTGTGAATAAAGGAGTCGATGTCAAACACCTGAAGAATCCATCAATCAGGGGACATTGATGTATTCTCAACTGTCGACGGCGAGAGAGCCTACCACTAATGAATGTAACCCTTAAGGTACTCATAATACTCTAGGTCTCACTTCCAGAATAAATGGGTTGAATTCGATGGAAAGAGACCCACTGAAAGGAGAGCATTAAGGCATCTCTCATCAGTCAGCGTGAGGTACAAAGTAGGAGCTTCATGATTTGGTGGAAATCGGATGAAGCACATGTTCATGAACCAACGACCCTATGTGTCTTTTGTGTGTGCCAAGTGCAAGCGGTACATGAAAAAGACCCTCTGAATAGCAGTCAATGACGAAAATTGCTGACAAAGGCGAGGAATCCACCAATAACGCTAATGGCATCCAAGACACTACGTGAATCTCAATGTGTTAATAGATGTCTTGTCGTTGAACACAAGGGAAACCACTCAGTAAATGACCAATGATGAAATTTCGATTGTTGGGTTCAAGTTTACCTACCAATGATGAGAGTAGGGCCAGGGTGCATGATAGGACTACAATATCATGTGATTCTGAGACAAACTGAGGGTATGGCCAACATCCAAAGTCAAGAGTTCTTAGGAGTGGTCGACACATGTTGATAGAATTCCTTTGAACAAGAGAATGAGACATACAGAGGACTCTGACAGGACAGACCCAATGATGAAACCATAAGATGTAGGAGGCACCAATTAAATTCTCTATAGGGATTGGAAGAGTAACCAATCAGTAGAGAAGACTCTGTAACGATATTAGCTTCCTAAGGCCATGCTAATCCCAAAATTATGACGATGAATGGACTAAATAAATTTGTGCTCTTTTCAAAGGTAACACGACTGCTGCCAATATAATATAATGCTCCCTTTCCACCCGCCTTTTTTTGTTTTTTCAGAGACAAATGAATGCTATGATACAGAGGAGGAAACAAGTGTTGCAAGTAAGCAAAACCAGTTCCAGCAGTGGAAAATACCTATGCTCAATGCATGGAGATTCATGTGGGAGATGGACACTTGAGGTAATTCTTCCTCCTAGGTATAGGATGTCAAATTGCAAAGGATATAAACAAGGCTCTGATTGGTTGAGGATGCAAAAACTGTTGAGGAAAACGGTTTATAATGCAAAGCAATAACCGGCTATAGTCTCAATACTACAAGTAAGGGCATGAGATGCAATCACAACCTAACCCCAAAAAATGTTCTTTTTTATGACTTTTAGTCTACTTGGTGTGAAAAAGGGATAAACTTGTGACAAATAGACATATTTTCAAATCCAATTTACGACTATGAAAGAGACAATTTCACTCTGAAATCTTTTCACTTTTTGATAACGAGTCGGAAAATATCTTAACTAAGAATCGCGACCTTTCAAGTCCAACTTAACAAGTGTGAAAGGGACAAATCACTTGGCAATATTTTCTCTTTTAAAACGAGTCGGAAAAGAGCTTAAATAAGACTCACAACCTTTCAAGTCCAATTTAATGAGTGTGAAAGGAACAAATTCACTCGGCAATATTTTTGCTTTTTAGACGAGTCGAAAAAGATATTAAATTATACTCATGAATGTTGTTCTAAGAAGCATGTAATGGGGGAGGCCAAGGCTCCCGTGCGGGACTTCTGTGAAAGGTTAGCAACTTACAAAAAGCTGACACAAGCTTGGGAAAACCCAAATATCTCCAAGTCGAGGAGGATAAAGTACTTGCAGAGGTTACCTTATATACAATATATTGAAGAATGCCCCTTATCTGGAAGGGTGTAGAAGAAGGAAGTAGAGGCTCTTCAATATCATTCCAATCAAAGGAAACCACCCTAGGACATGGAGGGAGCATACTCCAAGAGAGTGGAATGCTCCCTAGTGAAGGAGGTACAAAACTAGAAATGCTAAGGACATGGTTGAAGGACGCATCACCCTCCTAAATAAGAGTGGGATTGACCAAATATTGCATTGACAATGTCACTCCCTTAGGCTTGTCACTCTCTAAGAGAAGAGTGGGATCGAACAAAGATTTCCTTGGCACAACCACTTCTTCAATCGTTGGTTGAATAGGATGTGATACAACAAGGTCAAGAGATGCATCAGCCCCTAAAGGAAGAGGGGTGTTAGCCAAAGATTGCATTGGCATGACTGCTGTATCAACCAAAGAAGGTTGGGAAGCCAAAGACGAATCAGAACCCGAAGGGCCCCTAGGAAAGGACCACACTTATTGTACCATAGCAGTAGCAGGGAAAAAACAAGTAAGGTGATCTCCTTTGCAAATACTACAAAGGAAATTGGGCTTAAGTCTTACACGTCTAGGCTTTTCAATCATATGAATGCCCCCAACATGACTTGCAGTGGCTAGTGACATGATCGTAGCATGACTTGCAGAGGCTAGTATCAAATCTCCAACATGACTAGCATAGGTTGGTGATGAATCCCAAACATGACTAGTAGAGGTTGGTGATGTATCCCCAACATGACTAGCAGAGGTTGGTGATGTATGTTTAGTGTGGCTAGAGATGACTAGACTTGTGCCCTCATCATGATTTGCAGTGACTGGTTGATGGTCTTCAACATGACTAGCAGAGGTTGTTGACCCATATCCCAAATGACTAACAAAGGCTGGTGATATAATGCTAGTATGTGGCTGACCCTCACAAGGCACAATCGAGGAAGGTAGGGTCCAAGGATTGTTAAAATACGAAATGTGGAAAGGAATAGACCTCCTGGTCAAAATGGGCCTACTGGACAAGGCGTAAACGTGGTGACTCGGTGTCATGAAGTTGAAAGTACCCATAAGGGAAGAATACATTCTGACATCGATATTCTCAATTGTCAGCTGAGAACTTTCAATCACAGGGATCGACGGTAGATGCATTAGGACTAGGGTACACAAAGGATAACTGACTGATCATCATGATCTTCCCTTCACGAGGAAAACAAAGAGTACAGAAGATGGACGATACGACGACTACCATAGCATAGGTCCAATTGTGTCCTAGTAACAAGTTATAATCAAGAGGTGCATCAACTACCTCTACCTCCACCACTACCGTCTTCCTACCTAACTGGACTAGAAAGGTAGGGAGAATATTGTGAGGGTGGAATGAATGACCATCAAAAGCAGTCAACATGTTTGATGACTTGGAAAGATTCGAAGAACCGAGAGCTTTCCAATAGACCAGGGACATCACACATGTAGCAATGCCTTCATTAACAACCACATGTTTGATGGTATACTTTGAGTACTCCACATGGATTTGGAAAGACACATGGTAAGGTAAGAAAGGATTAACATCTGTGACGTCACACTTGATAAATTTTGAGCCACTGGGTTCTAGAGCTCCTAAATAAGAGAGTAAGGCATTCCTTTGTGAAGGACACATCTGGAGTACCTCTAAAGCCGACATCACACAAGGGGTTTGACCCAGGTCCTCAATGATAGAATAGTTATGGGGGGCTCTAGCATTTGGATTATGGGTAGAGCGCTTGATTACTCCTTTCAGAATATGAGGTGGTGGCTCTGGTTTATCAATCTGTAAAGTCATTTTCGGAGGAGGAGGAGGAGATTCTAGACCAAGAATAGCTTGTTTAGAGCTATAATATCGAGATCGAGTGGCTACATTAACTTTTTCATCAACCATATTGATAGATAGAAGGTCACCATCTTGCGACTGTTGGTTTTGACCTCTACTAGCCGCATTTTCGACGTTTGAGGAGCTCAAAGCTAAGTGTTGATTATGTGGGAATGGATTTGTCATCACGACGGGCGATAGAGATAACAACCTCGTAGATTCTGCAAGTTTGGGG
>JASDQU011100147.1:46611-62253 GCA_032191745.1 Picea mariana | reverse complement strand
CAATTCATAATCTTCATCTGGTGCCCTCACACAGTCAGTTCGTTGATGACACTCTTCTTATGAGCACTCCCATGGTCAGAGAGGCCACTAAGCTCAATTCAATCCTCTCTGACTTCTCAGATGCGTCCGGCATGCTGCTCAATCTAGACAAATCCAAGCTTTACTTTTTCAACAGGCCAGTCTCGGTTCAGACCCATCTTTCTAGGCTACTAGGCATCGCCAGAATCTCCCTCCCTTCCACTTACTTAGGAGTCCCCCTAACAGGTGAGTCAGCGAGATCTATCTCTTGGAACAGCCTACTCTTATCCATAGCTAACAGGTTGAACAGCTGGACTTTCAGACCCCTGAACATAGCGGCTAGAGTAGTTCTGCTCAAATCAGTACTGCAAGCACTACCAACTTACCTTTTTACTGCTCTAGCTATGCCCCTCTCGGTCATCAAAGCTATCCAAAGTCTCCAGCACAACTTCCTATGGAAGGGGCACCTCAACAACAAGAAATGGGCACTTGTGGGATGGGATAAAGTTTGCAAACCAAAAAAATTTGGAGGTCTGGGGCTTCGTGACCCGGGGAAAATGAACCAGGTCATGGGCGCCAAGATGTGGTGGAGGTGGATGCAACATCCCCATGAACTCTGGGCGCATCTCTGGAAGCAAAAGTATGCACCAACCGTGCAACACGACCAACTAATCAGATTTAATGAACAAAGGCAAGGATCCAATATTTGGAATACCGCTTGGCGAAATCGATCCCTAATACAGCAGCATGCATTCTGGGAAATAAGAAATGGTGAAAGCGCAATATTCTGGCAGGACTCTTGGCAACAACTACCTCCTCTTGCTGAAGCGGAAAGCCTCCAAACTATCAAGCTCAAACTTCAACAGCAAGGCCTCGAAAAGGTCAAAGACTTTTGGCTACCAACTCAAGCAAGATTGGATTGGAGACAATGGAAACTAAGTAAAACAGAGCTTCAGATTCAGGAGGATTTTGACCTGATGCCATGGCAGGAATGCATGTCACGCAGGAAAATTCCACTTAAAGAAGGCGCGGATTTAATTCGCTGGGGGCACTCCAACTCAGGTACTTTCTCGGTCAAAGAAGCTTATCACCTGCTTTTGAATCTTCCAAGTCAAGCACCCGAGCCAATCTGGAGCAGGGTCTGGAAACCTTTTTTCTGGCCCAAGATCTCCCTTTTCCTTTGGCTCACAGCCCAAAACCGCATCCTCACTTGGGACAACCTCCTTAAGAGGGGCTTCACTGGCCCTTCCAGATGCCCACTCTGCCTTCAAAGTGAGGAAACCATGGAACACCTCCTCATCATGTGCCATTACAGTCAGCAGATATGAGATTAGGGAGCTACAGCGATGCGACGCTCCCAGAGGAATCGTGGTAGTATACGGAACACCCTGGTCAACTGGGAAACATTCTCTTTCCACAACCCAATACTCCAACGCATTTGGCAGCTGCTCCCGGGCTTCACACTTTGGGCGATCTGGAAAGAAAGAAACCAGAGGATTTTCAACTCCAATCCATCCCCCTCTTCCAACACATGGGAAAGAATAAAGCGATTCATCCGGGAAACCATTCTCAGCAAGGACTTGACTCCAGAAGATAATCAGTGTAAGATTAAGGAGAAGCCTATTCTTGAGGGCTGGAACCTCCGTCGCTGCATGCAAACTCAAGGAAAGGCCAACAGGATAAAGGATAGCAGTCCCTCGGTTTGGTCCCCCCCCCCCCTTGGGCTTCACCAAGCTCAACTTCGACGGAGCCTCTAGAGGGAACCCTGGGCCAGCGGGCTATGGTGTTGTTCTACGGAACCATGTAGGCCAAATTCTCCACCTGGCTGCGAGTTTTTTGGGCGAAAATACAAATAATGTGGCTGAGCTCACAAGCCTCCTAAGAGGCCTCTAGATTGCGGTACAACACCAGTATCACTGGCTGATCATTGAAGGCGACTCTCAAGTAATTATTCAACTCGTTTCGAAAATCCTCCATGGTAAGCCCCCTGGGCGGACTTCCCCTAGTTGGAGACTCTCCGGGCTCCTGGAGGACCTGGGTGAGTTCATCCATCCCAACTTAACTCTCATACCCTCTCACATAAAGCGTGAAGCAAATAAGGTTGCGGACCACTTGGCCAACATAGGAATTGATTTAAAGGCAAATCTCATCTACTGGCAGGCCAACATTTCTGAAGAGACTTCCCTCTCTTCGCGATGCAAAGTCCTTGCTAGCAGAGACTTCCCAGCCCCGGATGGGGTGACACGAGACACAGAGTCATTGACACATGGACACGCACTAAGTGTTGGTTTAACTGCGGATGGCAGCCACCCACGCACTAGCATTAACAATGGGGGCAGGCCATCGCAGGGTTCATATGACGGCGAGGTTCCCTCGAGCGACAATTTACTTCTCCTGCGAGTTCAATACAGTCATGGATTCGGAAGGACAGATTTCAATGGAGGTTAGTTATGAGTTATTTTATGAGCCAGGACAGAGCGAATTTGCTATGTCATTTGCTCGACAGTCCATCACTTTCGCTATGCACTTTGGTGAGGGCTCTTTGTTCACTGGGAAAACCTATCTGTGAAGGTTAGCTTGGGATTTGCACTTGTTGCTGCTCTGGTCCGGGACTTTCAGTCTTGCGCTGTGTTTTACTGGTGTCGACATTCACGACCTGGTTTCAATGGTTCGCGAGCATGCCAGGTCTCGTCGGGGCTCGGCATGGGACGCTCACAGGGCGCAGCGCCGAAGAAAGAAGCAACTGGAATGTGCTCTCTCTTTGGCGTCCTCAATTCTTCGTAAAAAGGCTCGAGAAGAACGGCGAAGGCTGCTCGACACCATTGTTGAGAGGAAAGTTGGCTGCAGCAGGGATGGTTTTACTTCCAATTTGAGTAATGTGAGGGATGTCCAGCACGAGGTCGAGCTGCCCACCTGCATAGTAGAGGAGGACCCATCCATTGGCGACTTGCCATGCATGGAGGTACCCCGTGCCATGGAGTGCTCTGTTCGAACCTTGATTAGAGAAGATGAAGTCCCAAGCTGTCTCGTCGAAGAAATTCCCTGGCCGAGAGACTCACCTTCGCCTCACGCTGAGGAGACCACGAACATTGAGGCTCGAGCGGAGCAGAGAAAGGAAGCGGCAGGCTTGAAGGAGGATTTGGAATCGGGGAATGCTCCTCGCAGTGGCTCGGGTGGCGAACTGCATGGTTTTCATCTTAGCGACGAACACCTGGCCTTGGTCTACGAGCTACGTAGCCACCTGGCGGACATGGAATTCAGGATGCTCCTCATGAACCAGCGTTTAGAAATTCTCCTCGGTGCATTCTCCGGTGCTCCATCTCAGCATAAGTGTCCCCTGTGAGCGCAAGAGTTCGCCATTCCAGCGAGGCACACTTCGCAGGCAGGTGAAGGTGACGACGCAATGGATGATTAGGTTTTACTATTTCCTGACTTTTGTTTATTGCTTTCCTGTTTCATGCACTCTTGGACCATTAGCACCTGTCCTGGTTTCCTTCGGGCAGGACAGGGGCTTCTCAACTATATGTATTATTGCTAAAACTGCTATCAGCCCCTCAGTTATACTGGTTTCCGGATACCGGCAGTATTTTTTGGTGGTTTATAGCCATGACTCTGTATTTTTGTCTAAAGTTCTGTGATTATCTAATATAGAAGGTCCTACCCTCTTTTTTACTTAAAAAAAGAAAAGAAAAGGCAAGACAGATTAAGAAGGCGTCATTGAAAGAATGGAAGGAGCGTGCAACTAAGGTTTTGGTAAAGAAAAAACTTATAGTAATTGATATTTTCATTACCAATTGAATCCATGATTTGGAGAAAATAATCTTCATTATTTGCATGGTGATGGCATTACTTGTAGGTTGACATCATTAGATATAAGTTGGGTTTATGAAATACAGATTGACTTCCATACATGCAAGGCACGATCTCATAATTTGGATGATTTTATAGTCTGATCCATATCAATGGTGGGGTATGTCCAAAAATTGTATATATTGTATACATTAAAAAGTGTCAACTGATTCTAATTATTGCATGGTGATTGGGACTTGAGGCAAATAATTAGTAACACATGTGAGCTAAGGATATGAGGAGTGTTGAAGGGACTGATAATCAAGGCTTCCTCATGTATTGGTCAAGATGCTAGAGTAATTGTGTGCACTAGTCATTCAATACTAGTGTAATTGTACTAGTTGCATGGTAGTTGGCACTTGAGGCAACTAAGTTGAGGAGTATCACATGTGATGTAATCAGTGTATATGTTATCTAAGAAGCATTGCATTGCAAGTTAATTCAATAAAATTTTATCAAGATAGAAAGCATGGGATCAATAATGATATGTTGAACTACAGGCTTCCTCATGTCTTGGAAAAGGTGCTAGAGTAATTGTGTGGATTGTTCATTCAAAGGAAGGAGATAACCATACAACTCTTAAGGCTAAGTGAAAACCCAAAAATTAAGATATCCAAATTGAGTGCTTGGTGGATGAGCATAGCCCAAGACAACACCTAGAGTGGATGCTCAATTTTAGCTAACAATAAGAAGTGGAAATGTCCTTGTCACCTTCAATCCTAACTTATGGGAAAAGGTCCTAGAAGATTGTAGTTGATCGGGAGGAGAGCTACTAAAACATGGAAACAACAAAAATTAATGGTACAAAAGAAAACCTTTTGCTACTAAAACATATAACATAAAATAACATCCACAGTTTCTAGTAAAGAGCAAATTTATGATCAATCTTTTAGCAACTTTTGCAAGGTCATTTTTCCTACCAAACAAGTGTTAGCTTTGATATGAGACTATTACACAATACACATTTTTGGGTTGAAGGAATCCAAGAGAAAATAAATCCCTCTTCCCATGCTATGCCTATCTTCCTCATATAACAATTTTATGAATTGTTTAGGTTTTCCATCAAGAATTACAAGGGTCAAAATAAGCCAAGAATAACTTGAGGGCTATGAGGTTTGATGTTGATCTAAAGGACAACCATAGTGGAGTGGTGTTGAAATGGGTGAAGGGGAAATAGAACCTAAACTAGAATATAACAAGTGCAAGAACCAATCAAATTTGAAGACATTCTCAAAAAAAAGCTATAACAAGAACATAAAGAATTATCAAAGGTAAGTAGCAAGAATAGGAAATTAGAGTAGAAGGTACTAGTTGAGGCAATAGGAGGTAGAGTATAAGTCTAGGAAATTATAGAGATATAGAAGTTGATCCTTTAGAGTAATTGAATAGAAAAGCAATGAGAAGAAAAGTTCATATAGAAAAAGTAAGTTGGCAATGTGAAAAAGATGAGTTAGGAGACCCATGATAAATAACATCATATTCATAAGAAATAATGAAACTATTGTGAAGTTATATATGACCTATAATAATAAAAAAACAAATGAGGCTCTAATACTAAATGATCTAAAATTATCCAAATAATGACTTAGAAGATGGAGTGGCATGTCACTCATTGTTTTTCAACCTGAATCTTGAAAATAGAGACATGCTTTTATTGTATTGCTCATGCTACTACAGAGTTGGAAGATTTTCATGTGTAAGCTGAAATAGTCTCAAGTAGTTGCAACTCTGCAGCCTCCAAATTATGATGTTGCTTGAAACCATGGGAATATTTTTGGAGCATGCTAACTACATGCTTGAACAAGAATTAAATTCTCTCAAAAAGTTAAACCAAGATTTGAAGTACGTCCTTGAAAATCCCCTCAAATCATAATCATGTCGAATCTATCAAAACCCCAAAGGCTATACACTCAATAGCAACGCAAAGCAAGGAAAACATACATCCTAAACTCTAGGGAATCTGAATGGAACATGCTACCTATGCACATTGGCCCCATACACAATATTTGGAAGAGACCGACCATATAACACGTTGAAGAGCATATCAACGACTCTTAGCGCTTGGGCTTTTAGTCTCACCACTATGCATTTGTTTTAATTTATAATTTTATACCAACAATATTGGTGCGGATATCTATGACAACAACACTGGTGTGGATATCTATTACAACAACACCGATTTAGAGATTCATAGACATGAATACATAGAAACCTATAACCACCAAATTATGTTATATCATCCATAGAAACCTTGGGAAAAATTTTGGAGCATGCTAAATACCTACCTGAACAAGAATTAAATGCTCTCAAAAAGAGTTAAACCAAGATTTGAAGTACCTTCATGAAAATCCCCTCAAATTAGAATCATGTCAAATCTATCAAAACCCCAAAGGCTATACACTCAATAGCAACGCAAATTAAGGAAAACATCCATCCTAAACCCTAGGCAATCTAAATGGAATATACTACATCATGTTCACTGTCTTTATATAAATTACCCCCATACAAAATATCTGGAAGAGATCGACCATATAACACATTGAAGCACATATCAAAGACTCTCAGTGCTTGGGATTTAGTCTCACCACTATGCATTTGTTTCAATTTATACCAACAATATTGGTGTGGATATCTATTACAACGACAAAGATTTAGAGATTCGTAAACACAAATACATAGAAACTTGCAACCTCCAAATTATGCTATATCATGCATCGAAACCATAGGGAGATCTTGGAGCATGCTAACTAAATGAACAAGAATTAAATGCTCTCAAAAAGATTTGAAGTACGCCCATGAAAATCCCCTCAATTTAGAATCATGTTGAATCTGTCAAAACTCCAAAGGCTATACACTCAATAGCAGCATAAAGCAAGGAAAATATACATCCTAAACTCTAGGCAATCTAGATGGAATATGTTACCTCATGTTCATTGTCTTTATATACATTTCTCCATCAAAATATTTGGAAGAGACCAACCATATAACACATTGAAGCACATATCACCAACTCTCAATGTTTGGGCTTTAGTCTCGTAGTCTACATTTGTTTCAATTTATACCAACAATATTGGTGTGGATATCTATTAAAACAACGGCGATTTAGAGATTTGTAAACACAAATACATTTATTTTCATCAAAACACATGGAGCTTTACCCAGGAAGAAACCCTAGGAAAGAAAAACTCCAACAAACAAATATTATGCTTTATTATTAATAGCAGAAGAAGAGAATACAGAATTGTGACTCTCTACAGTTCTGCTATAGCAACCAACTACAAAAACACTATCAATTTGAACCCCTCTAGGTTCTTCGCCCTAACTCTAAACCCCCTTCTCTTTATTGTTTCCCTATTTAGTCACTAAGAGCATCCTTACTTCCACTTCCTTTTGTCTATTTAACTTCCTCATCTCAACTATTCTTGGCAAAGGGCATTATAAATGATCTAGATATGCTTACTATAACCATTTCTAGATTTTCTTGGGAGAGGTTTCATTCTAACTCACACATAGAGCTAACGTGGAAAGCAATGGTGTTGAGATGGAGCTAGAATGGTAGGTTTAGAGAAGGTAACTTTCCTCCTTGGATATAGATTACAGATAACCCATCTCCCTAGAGAATATTGTTGGAGGAAAGCATTAGATCTAATCTGATCTCTTGTAGGAACTAGTGTTGGACAATTTCCATTGTCTTGTTCTTATATTTCTATTTTGGTACTGTAGTTTTGAAATCAAGTTTTGTATTGTTTAAAGGCATTAGGTCAAATTCATCTACTTATAGCATTTGAAGTTTCAATGCAAATTGAATTAGTCTATAACTATAGCTTGTCTACCACAGCTGAGTAAACTAGAATGCTAACTCAAATTGGTCTTGAATGCCACTTTAAGTTTGGAGGCATTACTTCAAACTCATCCACTTATAACATTTGAAGTTTAAGTGCAAAAATTAGTCTACAATTATAGCTTGTCCACCACAATTGAGTAGACCAGATTGCTAACTCAAAATTTTCTTGAAAGACACCTTTAAGTTTGCTCTTTTTGTTTCTCCTCATAAAAGTTTGAACAGAGCTAGAGTGAAAGACAACTAAGATTCGTGGTAGATGGATGTTCTGGACTAATCTCTTAGTAGATACATGCATAATAAATTATAAGGCATCATGACAATACTGGGCATCATAATCAAAACGAGTGATGCCTACCAATGAAATTTTCAAGTTTGGATCATATTCAATTTAGATTTTGCTCAAAGATGAGTTCTTAGAAATCACCCTATAATTAAATAGACATTATTTGTTTGAAAGTCGCCATTTTAATTAAATTGATATTATTAGGGATGTATGGCCTAATCAATAAAATATCTTAATTCCATATTGAAATGAAACAACCATAGAATGGAACATGTACCTAATGGCATTTATACACCAACTCCTTATTCTAAACTCCACATATTGAAGATAAGTCAATGATCATCGCATAAATATACCATAGTGACACAATACCCCGTGGAATTGCAAATACTCAAATTCATTATCACACAAGAAAAACTCAAGGAGTAGAAGTGAAGAGGCAATACCCATCACTATAGAAAAGAGAATGGTGGTTTCGATTTCAATTTATGAGTCCTATTCTCTCTACCTTCCCACTTCAACTCATTAGGAATCCAATTGATACACCACCTCAAAATTTGAAAAAAAAAAAAAGCAAATTAGAACGTTGAGTCCCCATGTCATGTTTATCATGATCCAATGAAGTTTGAACAAAAAGATGGAATATAAATTCCTAAACCCCTACTATTTATGTGGTTTTGAAAAATTTGATTTTCAATGCATTCTTCTTGAAAGGGGTTGGTGTTGGTAAATGCTAGTTTCCCTACCCTCCCACAATCAATGGTGGACATAGAAAGGAAAATGGAGAACCGCATAGATTCTACACATTAAGTAATTGTGTTAAAACTCTTTTCTAAAATGAGAATGGATATAAAGACAAAAATGAAGAACCCTATGGATTTTACACACTCAAGAAAGTTTGTTCATTCTATAATGATGTTATTCTAATCTATGTGCTCAGTTCATCTTTAGTGGATTTAAGACAATTAACCTTACAACTCACATGCTCTAAATGCATTTAGTATAAACAAAGAAAAGTCACCAAATAATTAAATTTCACCACTTCAAACTTCTAGGGCATAGGCCCTTTATTTGTAGACTAAAATTATTTGATTGGAAGTATTGCACCTAAAGGCGTTTTCCACGACACAGGTAGATGTGTCAAGTTGCACATGTCAGCTATAAAAATTAATTTACAATTTTATAATAAGAAACTAGTCTACATCCATCTTAGCCCCAGATCTAATCCCTCTTGGTACTTGATAGATCCAAGTTTGAGATCTATCTATGTGCTTAGTTCATCTTTAGTGGACTTAAGACAATTAACCTTACAACTCACATGCTTTAAATGCATTTTAGTATAAATAAAAGAGAAGTCACCAAATAATTAAATTTCACCTCTTCAAATTTCTAGGGCCTAGGCCCTCTATTTGTAGACTAAATTGATTTGATTGAAAGTATTGCACCTAAAGGCATTTTCCATGACACAGGTAGATGTGTCAAGTTGCACATGTCAGCTCTAAAAATTAATTTACAGTTTATAATAAGAAACTATTCTACATCCATCTTAGCCCCATATCTAATCCCTCTTGGTACTTGATAGATCCAAGTTTCTAATCCCTCTTGGTACTTGATAGATCCAAGTTTAAGATCTATCTAGACTACTTTTGAAAGTAAAGTTCTAATATATATTAACACCAACATGTCATGCCATTTTTTATATTGTTTTTATATTTACACTTGTGTTGTGGGGATTTTGCACCCTAAAGGAGCTGAGCTCCCTTAGGTTCTACCTGCACCTAAGACAGGAATAGAGACATAAACTAAGGATGTTCCTAGATTTGATTCATTTCTAGTGTCAAAAAAAGTTAAATAAACTAGTATTCATGCATCTAGGGTTAAGATGGATCTAAAATAATAAACTAGCATAGATCCATCTTAACCCCATATGTTTTAAGAACCAAGATTTAGTTAGATAAAATTTCGCCATCCAACATTTAATGTCAAACAAAAACAAGTTAAATAAATTAGCATAGTTTAAGTTTAACTTTGAGTCTTTTAAGCACGGAAAGGTTTTAATGCTTAATAGATCCAAGTTAACATGAGTCTATGCTACTCGGATTTCAGCCCTAACTGGCAAACAATTGAAATAACCCGGAATGTTTTAAACACCAAGATTTAGTTAGATAAAAATTTTCCATCCAACATTTAATGTCAACAAAAACAAGTTAAATAAATTAGCATAGATTAATTTAAATTCAAAGTCTTTCAGATTTCAGTCCTAACTGGAAAACAATTGAAATAATAAACTAGCATAGATACATTTTAACCCGAAATGTTTTAAGCACCAAGATTTAGTTAGATAAAAAAATTTCATCCAACATTTAATGTCAACAAAAACAGGTTAAATAAATTAGCATAGATTAATTTAAATTCAAAGTCTCTCAAAGTCTTTCAGATTTCAGCCCTAACTGGAAAACAATTAAAATAATAAACTAGCATAGATCCATTTTAACCCGGAATGTTTTAAGCATCCAGATTTAATTAGATAAAAAAATTACATCCAACATTTAATGTCAACAAAAACAAGTTAAATAAATTAACATATATTAATTTAAATTCAAAGTCTCTCAAAATCTTTGAGCACAGAAAGGTTTTAATGCTTAATAGATCCAAGTTAAAATGAGTCTCATAGTCAAATTTCAGCCCTAACTAAAAAACAACTGAACCAAAAACTTCAAAAATATATTCCTATTAAAATAATGCCATTTGTTTACACATTTAATTTAGTTTTTTTAATTAAAATATGTGATCATTTCACATTTCTCTTCATAAAATACATTTTATTCTCTACGTACCACCGCTAAGTCCCTATTTCAACATTTTGTCCAGAAATAAATCTGAAACCCTAATTTGAGATCTTAAGTTCACTCCGGACATTCCTGCTGTAACAGGTTGTCACACCCATAAATACCAATAATTTGGTGGTAAAGGAAAAATAGGTTAAATAAATTAGCATAGATTAATTTAAATTTAAATTTAAAGTCTCAAAAAGTCTTTTAGATTTCAACCTTAATTGGAAAATAATTGAAATAATAAACTAGCATAGATACATTTTAACCTGGAATGTTTTAAGCACCAAGATTTAGTTAGATAAAAAATTTCCATCCAACATTTAATGTCAACAAAAACAGGTTAAATAAATTAGCATAGATTAATTTAAATTCAAAGTTTCTCAAAATCTTTCAGATTTCAGCCCTAACTGGAAAACAATTGAAATAATAAACTAACATAGATCCATTTTAACCAGAAATGTTTTAAGCACCCAGATTTAATTAGATAAAAAAATTTCATCCAACATTTAATGTCAATAAAAACAAATTAAATAAATTAACATAGATTAATTTAAATTCAAAGCCTCTCTTGAGCATAAAGAGGTTTTAATGCTTAATAGATCCAAGTTAAATTGAGTCTGATAGTCAGATTTCAGCCCAAACTGGAAAACAACCAAACCAAAAACTTCAAAAATATATTCCTATTATGATACGATGCCATTTATTTACACATTTAATTTAATTTTTTTAATTAAAATATATGATCATTATCTCTCTTTTCTTTCTTTTTAATAATGATAAGCTCCTATAAACATTTCACATCACATTTCTCTTCGTGAAATAAATTTTATTCTCTACGTACCACCCGCTAAGTCCCTATTTCAACATTTTGTCCAGAAATAAATCTTAAACCCTAATTTGAGATCTCGAGTTCATCCTCTCTCCGGACATTCCTACTGTAACAGGTTGTCACACGCATAAATACCAATAATTTGGTGGTGAAGGAAATAACTCCACGGGAAAAAGGTGAAAAGCCCTCGAGTTTGATCGGTTTTCTTGGAAAAAGGAAAAACTCCATCCACACAGCACTTACGGCAAGATTGGAAGCTCCCACACCCGCACGCTGTGCTCTCTCCAAGTACGGCAACATTGGAAACTCACAACACGGCAGAAATGCCATAAATAGCACGGGCGAGCACACACGCCAAATACACAATTAAAGAAATAGACACCACACACGTCAAATACACAATGTCATTAAAATAAGAATTTGTTTCGCAATGAACCGACGAGCAATAAACTCTGCTCTGAGTCTAATTTGCAAGTACGATTCTCTCTCTTTCCACTTCACTAGATTTTGACTTTAGCCCTGTGTTTTGCATAATCGAATGTAAACATAGAAAAAGAAACAGAGAACTACTTATGCATGTCGTTGTTACTATTCTAATCTATATGCTAGAAGCCATGAATTATCTACAGATATCTCTAAAACCACATCTCGTGGCACAGAACAAATTAAGTTTCCTCCTAACAAAAATGAATTTATTTCTATTATAGAAATGATTTAGGGTAATATTAGGGTTTTAAGAGGTGTAATATACACTATATGCATATAAAACTGCAGAGCTAATTCAAATGCAAAATCTAAAAAAGCTGAATAACTATTTCTATGTTTGTGCTGCATTGAACATCGTTCTATAACTGCATAGAATTTCTACGTGCGGAGTTGGTGAAAAATAACTCACAGATTTATCATTTCACAACGGTATTAGACACCCATCCCTCTGGAGCGGCATCAACATCCAAACTAAGCTTCTATCAAAACCAATCCTCTGCCGCTGCTAGAAACAACACATTTATATGTTATCAGATTATAGTCCTGAGGATATAGGAGTTGTGATGTTTCTGTCTCTCAAAATAAATTCGAAGCCCTTCAATTCCGTAAACCCTTTTCTAATAAATCGCAGGAACAAACTGAACGCAGCCTTTAACGAGAAGAATATTATTTACAAACAGTTTTTTTCCCTGGTCTCCTCAGCAATCTACTCAAACTCCATCCTAGATTCCAGATCTTTAATTTGCCAGAGCAAAATAGTAAATACTGAACAAATACATCCGTATACAGGTTTTACTCTCTTGCATCATACAAAAACATAAGCAGACAAAAACACACAGAATTAAAGTCGAGAAGAGAAACAAAACCCAAAAGTCATAAACATAAATTCCAAAGAAGAGAAAAGGAAAACAGCAATGCACCATAGAAACACAAACAAGAGTCCAATGAAAACGAGAATACAAACAGCAGATAACGGGGGAGAAAGGGCAAAGTCCATAGCAAAATAATACACACAAACGCCATTTCTCAAAATTGTGCCCAGATTTGAATTGAAGTTGGGTTTAAATAGACGGCAAGCATCCAACGGCTAGAGACATAAAGCTTCTGAACAGTTGAAAAGGTGCAGCATACAGACAAGAGTTCGAACCGTTGAAGATGCTTGTGCTAAAAAGCATAAGGGCCTTCGATGGAGCGACAGATCTGGACACATTGCTGTTTTCTTCCTCCATACTTGTCCAAATGCCAACTTAAACTGGGCATGAAATTTTATTTATAAGCTAGTAGCGGTTTGGTTACATTCACCGTAAGCCAAATATTGCTAAATCTGCCTCCATTGTCTGGCTGTTATTTACCACCTTGTTCTGTTCCCATCTGACATCTATCCTATAAATTCTAGTGTCGTAAGTTAGCGAGTTCTACTGAACTTAGTAGAGTTCAACTGACCTTTAAATTGCCATGATTCACTAAGCCGCCTTCTATATTTGCATCTTGAAACACGTCTCCTAACCATCTAAATATAGTAATTATATAATAGCCGCCTTCAAGCTCTGGCATAAATGTGACTCTTGAGGTTGCAGTTGTAGACTAGATGTTGGAATAACATATGAAGAATTAGATAAATTTATTTATTTTATTTATTTAACTTGGTTTGTTTTCATGGAGGATTAGTGGGTTATTACCAAACGTCACCTCTCTGCAAAATAATATAAAAATAAAGTGATTGAATAAAAGGTAAATATTAATTATAAAATTTTATTAAATGATATAATTTTATTATTTTAGTTAATGTGATTGGATTTTTAAGTTTTGTTTTGTAAAATGGTTAAGGTTTTAAATTCTTGGTAGTAGGGAGGAGACACCAAAAAATCAATCATATTAAAGGTTGGTGTGACTTTTGGATGATTTTAATGGTTTAAATAAGACCAAATAAATATTTAAACAACATAATTTTTTATTTTTTTAGATACAAATAGTTTATTAATGAAAAATAAGTTTATTATATAATTGCATGTAAATAGTTTATTAATGGTTTAAATAAGACCAAATAAATATTTAAACAACATAATTTTATTATTTTTTAGATAAAAATAGTTTATTAATGAAAAATAAGTTTCTTATATAATTGCATGCAAATAGTTTATTAATGAAGAATAAGTTTCTTATATGATTGCATACTTGAATGTTTCACTAATCAAGAATCTCTCTTTTAATGTGGTTATA
Source organism: Picea mariana (assembly GCA_032191745.1). NCBI lineage: Eukaryota > Viridiplantae > Streptophyta > Pinopsida > Pinales > Pinaceae > Picea > Picea mariana. The sequence continues at coordinate 47,890 of JASDQU011100147.1, read as the reverse complement.
TATAAATGATTTAATAATTTATTAATAGATAAATGTAAATTATGTTTTTTCCATAGTTTGAAAGGTATGAGTGGTAAGGATCAAATATTTACAAGCTAATTGAGTTTAGCTTAACTTGGATGGTTGGAAGGAATGTTATCATTTCTAGCGGAGTTCAATTCCTGCAAGTGATATGTTGAGTTTATAACTAATATAATGTTGTAATGGCTTGGAGTCTTCTTATTGAATCATCATGCCTTGAACCCTTAAGATTTGATTTACTCATCCTCAACATAAGGGGAAGTACTTGAAGATTTTCCCCAAACATTATAAGATGAAAAAAAAAATTCAAACATTTACAAAATTTACAAATAGCAATCAAAACATATAAATTAATCATCTTATAATCAAAATCATACTCTCCAAAACATCTATATATCAAAAACACTATAATTATTAAATTAAAAAAAAAACAAATATATTGTAAAAAGATTAAATATATATTTTTATATTATTTTTTTTAAATATTATTAAAATAAAATAAATTTTAATTAAATATAGCATAAAATAAATATTAAATAATTTAAAATACTTTATAATTAAATTATATAAAAAAATAAAAATAAAAATAATTTAATCCTTTAAAATTGATCTCAATCCATAGTGATTATCATCCTCACAAATTAAATAAAATTTACTAATATTAATATCTCTTTTAACCATAATAAAAACATATTCCTATCACAAATTTACTTCATTCATCTTACCACCACCATATATACGACATCACAATAAATTTGGTGTTTCCGTCAAAGTTTACTACAAATGTTTTTTCACCACAAGAACATAACACGAGCGCGTTTTAACTATCATCCTTGTAATTTAAGGAGCAACAAATCCACTTCTCTCTAATATAGAAAATCAAATAAAAAGGATTACTTCATATTAAGTGGTTTACACTTTATATTCAGTCTTGGTAAATGGAGAAGCTACGGATTTTTTTAAGAGCACTGGAGGATGGGTAGAGGATTGCGAGAAGGGTGTCTATTATCCCTTTTACTCTTCATATTAATTATGAAAGGATTGAGTCTCCTTTAGAAAGAAAGTCAAAGCGTTGGTTTATTGACAGTTATATTGGTTTCTAGATCTTTAAAAATCTTACATATTCTATTTGTTGATGATGTGGTCATTTTAACAAAGGCTACTATGCAGGAGTGGTGGGAGATTGACAAAATCCTGAATTTCTTTTGTTTAACTTCAAACTTACAAATAAATATTGTAAAATCTACTTTTCATCATG
>JASDQU011100147.1:5464-24261 GCA_032191745.1 Picea mariana | reverse complement strand
AACTTTTAAATTTGAAACCATAACTAACTAGCTAACCCTAACTAGGATGATGTCATACTTGGATATTCCATCTTGACGCATCACCTTTTGATGATAAGCAATTAGATGATGGTTGAAAGAATTTATTGAGTAAAGAATTGATTAGATACATTGTTGTCTACATCATCTCAATAGTCATTGATGAATTGCTACTTTTCCATTGCTATATTGATAAACGTTCATTTCATTGATATCTGTTGCTTTAATTGCTTACATATTAATGTCAGATAGTTTCATGAAGCACTAACCCACTAAATTATAGCCTACATATAATATCTTGCTATTTTCTTGTTCTAGGCAGGTGTTCTCTTTTGGGCATACACTTCTTTATTGGCTGATTAGCCGGACTATCTGACCTTGGTGGTAACCTGTGAGGAGGAAACTTTTTCTTTGACCTTTATACTTTGGCCTCTTCAAAACCCCAGGTTATCGGGGACGTCTCCCCTGGGCTAACCTCCCTGAATATAAATAACCTCTCCATTGTGGTGACATTGGGTGGGGTAGGTTCATGTTATTCCAGTTTGTCCTCTATCCTCTAGCCATTTGACCTAGCTACAAACTGTGCGATAACATTTTCGTGCCGTTCCTAGAGAACACTAAGTCAATCTTCCTCAAATGAAAAATCTTTTCGGTAAGCCTTGCCTCAAAGACCTTTTCTTACAAGCTTACCTGGCAACTCCACTAGGGTGTTTTTCCCCTTTTCTTTGGTAGTTTCAAGTAAACTATCTAGCGACTCCACAAACTAGAAGGAGATTCAACAATCCTCCTTTGTCTTTCAGAAGGAAGCCTCCCCTAAAGTCTCATGTTGTCAAATCAATTTTTCGAAAGAGCCTTCCTTTAAGAATCATGTCTACCTCCCAGACCGCTACAATGAACCCAACCAACAATCAAAGACAATGGTCATCTACCCTTTTTAGGCCGTTAGACATGTCACCCATACCAGTCTATCCTAGGCAAATGCCACCCAAGTATGCAAAGTGGTTGCCTAAATTTACTGGTACTATTGTCGTTAGTGCCAAAGAGCATATGAGTAACTTTTGGGCTTTCTTTCTGCTTCACCCCATCAGTGATGATGCTGAAGATTTGGTCATGAAGTTATTCTCCGCTACTCTTTATGATGCCTCGAGGCATTGGTAACTCAGCCTTCCTGATGGAAGCATCAAGACCATGGATAGACTTGAAGAGGCATTTCTTAAAATATGGAGTATTAAAGAAGACCCTAATATGGTTCTCACTCGACTAAATAGCCTTGCTAAGTATGACAATGAGTCCATTCGGGAGTTTCACACCAGATTCGAGACCTTGCTACAAAGAATTCCCGCAAGCCATCACCCAAAACATGACTACCTTGCTCATATTTACACCAGATTTTTGAAGAGCCATCGTCCGCTCCCATTATATCATCACTTTTACATCTTATCTCCCACTCATCTGTCCCATTCCCCTAGTCCAGGAATTAGGATGATCTATTTGTGGTGTTTCACCTTATCTCGTGTGAAGAAGGGGCTAAAGGTCCAGAAGGTAAAAGAAGCTGGTAAAAGATAAAATCCATAAAATGAAACCTAGAGATGCCTCGCCTAGGGATCCCCGAGAAGGTAATAAAAGGCCTTTCAACAAGAAACAAGAGGGACCTGAAGAAAAAAAAAAAAAAAACAAGACCTAGGCAAGAGGATAGGGGGTCTCATCACGAGCCAGCTTATTATGTTCATGGGTACCTAGCAGTATGAAATTTCCATTATCTGGTCACCACGCCAGGGCAGTGACCTTTGGTTGAATGGCCAAGGGAAAGGGGGTCTCATCACAAGCTAGCCTTATCATCTCTGTGAAAGTGCTTGTGGGTAACACTGTCAGCTCTGGTCACCATTCCAAGGTAGTTTCCTCTAGTTAGTCCTTGAAATAAAAAAATAAAGCAAGCAAATAAAGAAAATAAAAGAATAAAGGCAATAAAGGGCTTTAAAAGAATTGCATCCATGACAGGTTCATCTCGCCTTCTATAAAGGCACCCACAGGTAATATCATGCATCCCTATATTTCACTCTACCCGTATGTCTGGACATCCCTTGACCACATCACCTCATTATACATGGCTTGGATGATGCCCCTTGGAGACTTTCCTTTCCTTATGGATACTAGCCCAATAGGGTATTTTGCCTTTTTATTCATCTATGTATTGTAGGTCTTTGTAATATCTTTGAGCTATTGAATGATATATCAGGGTTTTTATGCATATTTCTCATAACATTAATGATGAAACATGAATGACATTGCTATGATCCCTGTGAATAATGAGCCCATGGAGGGCAAAGTGTTTGATGTGTAGGACCATGCCAGATGGACAGGTACTAGTTGGACCAGTACACATGGGGGGATGATTAGTTCAGACCTCCATGGGGTTGAAGAGCCCATTAGATGGTTACTGGGACCCCATCAAGGGCAGAGATAGGACAGTGCTTGGTTGATCTTTTGCAGTTGAGAAGAAGAAGGACGTTCTATACGGGACACTTTGGCTGAGCCCAGCCTAGGGGGTTTGACCCACTTTAGGTGGAACATTTCCCTTTGATGGACCAAGACGTCACCTAGGAGCCACTGACATCACCTTCAGTGTATGGCAGTTTGACAGTGCATATGGCACGTGTGGCAGGGTTTGGAGGCCCAAAGAGGGCCAACGTTTTGTCATTTTTGCTGCATTTTGCCCTAAAAAGGGCTAACATCTCCCTCAGTAGGGCTTGACGTCTTGCTTATGCTCATTTAGGGCTTTGATTTAACAATTTAATATAAAAATAGTACAATTTTGGTTTGTAGCCTTGTCGGCTATTTTTAATGACCTAATTTTAATTAGAGATCATGATACACTATATATTGAGGAGTTTTTCCCTCATTTTGACAATAACACACAACTCACTCTCTTGTGAGGTCTGATTTTTGCGCCCAATTTTGGGTATTTGTTCTTTTATGAGAGGCGCACTTCTTGGAGGAAGGATTATCTTGGCATTTTTGGCATTTCTCTTGAAGTAAGGTTTACAACTAGGGTTTGCATATGCTTTTTCATCATGATATGTAAGTGTTTTTCTTGCAAAACTTCTTAATTGAATGGTTGTAGGTTTATATTCTTACATTTATTTATAAACTTTGCTGATTTTAAAACCCTAGGTGACAAGCACACAAGTACGTCCTTGTTTCATGTCCCCTAAAAGAGAAATATTCAACCATTGAAGAAGGAAGGAAGAGCCTATCCTTTGCTACACTCTTTTCACTTCTTCCCTTGTGCTAGCATTGTTTTTAAAGGTTTAAAAGGAGGTGACATCCCAGGCCTAGGTTATCTACACCTAGGGTCGTCCATCTTCTAGCGTTTGGTGATAGAGCCTTTCCATTTCAACATTATCCCTCACCCCACTCTCTTGTTTTAGATTATCTTTTATGCTAGACATTTTTCCAAGTTTGACCTAAGGAAGGAGGAAAGAGCACAAGGCCTTTCTTCAGCAACATCAGAGTGAGCCTCTTTCCCCTAGGGTTTTGATTCTAGGGCCCTACCCTTGCAGCACTTTAGAACCCTTCCCTCTTGTCCTTAGCCTTTTATCCCTTCAACTTTGTGTCCTCTCCTTAATTGACTCCATCTACCCCTAAGCACTGATCTTAGATTCACAACGTTGAAGTGCTAGTGCTCAAACAACCTCTCAAAACTTTTAAATTTGAAACCCTAACTAACTAGCTAACCCTAAATAAGATGATGTCATACTTGGATATTCCATATTGACGCATCACCTTTTGATGATAAGCAATCAGATGATGGTTGAAAGCATTTATTCAGTAAAGAATTGATTAGATACATTGTTTTCTACATCATCTCAATAGTTATTGATGAATTGATACTTTTCCACTGCTATATTGATAAACGTTGATCTCATTGATATCTGTTGCTTTAATTGCTTACATATTAATGTTAGATAGTTGCATGAAGTACTAACCCACTGAATTATAGCCTGCATATATTATCTTGCTATTATCTTCTTCCAGGCAGGTGTTCTCTTTTGGTCAGACACTTCTTTATTGGCTGATTAGCCGGACTATCTGACCTTGGTGATAACCTGTGAGGAAGAAACTTTTGCTTTGACCTTTATACTTTGGCCTTTTCAAAACCCCAGGTTATCGGAGATGACTCCCCTGGGCTAACCTCCCTGAATAGAAAGAACCTCCCCATTGTGGTGACATTGGGTGTGGTAGGTTCATGTTATGCCAGTTTGGCCTCTATCCTCTAGCCATTTGACCTAGCTACAAACTGTGCAATAACATTTTGGTGCCATTGCCAAGGAACATTAAGTCAATCTTCCTCAAATGAAAAATCTTTTAGGTAGCCCTTGCCTCAAATACCTTTTCTTACAATCTTATCTGGTGACTCCACTAGGGTGTTTTTCCCCTTTTCTTTGGTAGTTTCAGGTAAACTATCAGGCGACTCCACAAACTAGAAGGAGATTCAACAATCCTCCTTTGTCTTTCAGAAGGAAGCCTCCCATAAAGTCTCTTGTTGTCAAATCACTTTTCGGGAAGAGCCTTCCTTTAAGAATCATGTCTACCTCCCATACTACTACAACTAACCGAGCCAACAATCGAAGACAATGGTCATATACCCTTTTCAGGCCATTAGACATGTCAGCCATACCAGGCTATACTAGGCAAATGCCACCCAAGTATGCGAAGTGGTTGCCCAAATTTACCAGTACTAATGCCATTAGTGCCGAAGAGCATATGAGCAACTTTTGGGCTTTCTTTTTGCTTCACCCCATCAGTGATGATGTTGAATATTTGGTCATGAAGTTATTCTCCGCTACTCTTTATGATGCCTCAAGGTGTTGGTACCTCAGCCTTCCTGATGGAAGCATCAAGACCATGGATAGACTTTAAGAGGCCTTTCTCAAAAGATGGAGTATCAAAGAAGACTCTAATATGATTCTCTCTTGAATGAATAGCCTTTCTAAGTATGAAAATGAGTCCATTCAGGAGTTTCACACCAGATTAGAGACTTTGCTACAAAGAATTCCTGCAAGCCATCACCCGAAAGATGACTACCTTGTTCATATTTACACCAGATCTTTCAATGGTCAACTAGGGTATATTCTTAGAGACAAAAACCCACAGTCCATTAAAGAATCCCAAGAGCTCACCACGAAGATAGAAGGGAACCTCCTTTCATCTAAAATTGAGCCATTTGCTAACCCTAGGGGGAGAATAGACACCAAGCAGAAAATAGTACACAATGTTGAGCCTACTTCAGATCTTTGCACCAGTATCAACAAATTACAAGCCTCCATGGATGGCATCATAAAAAATCAGGAAGAAATGATGAGCCGGATTGTCAGACTTGAAAAATCCCAGATCCAAGAACCTAGGCCTCTGTTCAAAGGGAAATTCCAGAAAGGGAACCAATTTTACAAACCAAAGAATGAGCATGAAGTTCCAAACACCTTGGCCCCTACAAACCTTGTTGATGAGAACCCTTGGTGCTTGGAGTGTAGTGAAGCACATTGGGAGCATGAATGCCCTTATAATGATGGCCATCAGCAAGTCAACAATATCGATTGTTTCATGGGGCTTCCTGAGATAAATATCACAAATATAGAACATCAACAAGCCATGAGGAAAGCAGCCAGAGTAGCAAGGATGCTGGTAATAAACAAATTGGACTAGGAATCATGAGAAATCCTAAAGAAATAGGAAGTTCAAGTATACAGAAGGAATAATCCAAAACAACCTACCACTGATCAGCCGAAACCCCCACCTCTTGAGGTCCTTCTTCCTAGGACATCCAAAATGGGTAAGGTTGACCTTAACTTTGACTTTGAAGGGGCATTATCAAAGATGCATGTGAATGTTCCTCTAAGAGAAGCAATCAAGATCCCATCCATCAAAGAATTATTTGATACCTTCTTTTCAGGATCAAATGAACCTATGTACCCCCCTATTATGTTGCAAGCTGACCATTTCAGGGTCCAGTATGGTGAAAACCCTCCTTTCTTCATGACTTTAACAATGAACAACAAATATTTTAACAACTGCATGGTAGATACAAGTGTCGGTGCTAACATGATGTCTCTTAAATTCATGCAACAAATGGGTTTGAAGGTCACTAGGCCTTACAGGAATGTGTGTGGTTTTGAATCCAAAGAAATACCCACACATGGGGTGGTTGAAAATGTTGAAGTGCACTTAAAAGAATACCCCAAGAAGACAGTCCACATTGAAATTATAGTGGTTGATGTCCCAGATGTGTGGGGTATGTTGTTATCTAGGAAGTTTGGTGCAATGATAGGCGGTTCCCTTGAGATGAACCTCACCTTTTGGCAATTACCTTTGAAATATGGAATGATGGGATGTCTACTCAATGTGCCAATAACTAGGGATCATGTGAAAGATATTGTTCATAAGTGATAAAACACAGGAATATATGATACAAATTCTACAAAAATATTCTCTAGAAGACATGCCCTTTGCAACAGAGGAAGACTTTGATCAGATCTAATGGCCCAAGAAAGAAGAATAGCAAAAACTACTAGATGAATTCAAGAACAAAGAATTTGGGACGCTGAAAGTATTAAAGAAAAATGAAGATGACGTACAAATATGCCCATCTCAACAAGATGTCTTTACAACAGAAGCCCACCCACCTCCCTCAGTGCAATACACTAGGGTTGTTCAGGGAATGACCAAATACAAAGTCAAAAAGTATAAGGAGGGAGATATGGTATGAATGTGGGATACTCAAAAAGGAGAGCCAACTAATGTAAAAGGAAGCACACAGTCATGGGTCGGACCCTTCAAAGTTGGAATGGAATCAGTTGATAACTCATATGACTTGTCCACTTTGGAAGGAAGAAGGTGCCCATTACCCATCAGCGGGCACCTCCTCAAACCCCACCAAGGTGGTGGGACCTAACTCCACAGGTAAGTATAGGTAGGTAGGCACTTTCCGTGTATTATACCATTTGCATTTCATGATAGTTTGCTTCCTCACTTGCATATTGATTGTATTTCAGTTATATACGTATATATATTGCGGGGTGGAAATACCACCCCACCTTTTTCACTAATTCCCTTTTCGAGTTGAGCAGGTCTGCAAGTTATGCCAGAGATGCTAAGGTTCTCATGTGCTTTATGGTGAGCACATGTCCCCAAGTTGGAGCCAAATGTTATCCCAGATTTCATGGGATAGTTAGGAGATCATGTCTCAAGGCCCATAGGTCCTATACATGGAGTACCAAGAGCAGGATTCACTTGAGCATAGCCCTAGAGGGCCCATCCTTCTCTTCTTTAATCATACTTGTCTTGTCAGCAGTAGCATCATCAATCACCATCATCCTGGTCTTGTATCGGAGAAGTCTCTTGCTCCATGAGGTAATTGGTCTAGGTATCATGGTATGTGTCATTTTCTATCATTATAACCTTTAGATATATGCATCAAATTCATTTTATTTCTGATGAATGCTTGGATATTACATTAACCCACTTGACAATGGTTGGGGGGATTGATGATGTGTCCTAGCAATCCTGTACCCATAGGTTTTGGTTTTCCACCGGGGGGATTTTTGAAGATCCATCATCCGCTCCCATCATATCATCACTTTTACATCTTATCTCCCACTCATATATCCCATTATCCTAATGCGGTAATTAGGATGATCTATTTGTGGGGTTGCACCTTATCTCGTGGGAAGAAGGGGCTAAAGGCCCAGAAGGTAAAAGCAGCTGGTAAAAGATAAAACCCATAAAATGAAAACTAGAGATGCCTCACCCAGGGATCCCCGAGAAGGCAATAAAAGGCCTCTCAGCAAGAAACAAGAGGGACCTGAAGAAAAATAACAAAAAGAAATACTTAGCCAAGAGGATAGATGGTCTCATCACGAGCCAACCTATTATGTTCATGGGTACCTAGCAGTATGAAATTTCCATTATCTGGTCACCACGCCAGGCTAGTGACCTTTGGTTGCATGGCCAAGGGAAAGGCGGTCTCATCACGAGCCAGCCTTATCATCTTTGTGAAATTGCTTGTGGGTAACACTGTCAGCTCTGGTCACCACGCCAAGGTAGTGTCCTATAGTTATTCCTTGAAATAAATAAAAGGAAGAAAGAAAATAAAGAAAAGAAAAGAATAAAGGCAATAAAGGGCTTGGAAAGAATTGCATCAATGATGGGAACATCTTGCCTTCTACAAAGGCACCCACAGGTAATATCATGCATCCCTGTCTTTCAATCTACCTGTATGTCTGGACATCCCTTGACCACATCACCTTGTTCTACATGGCTTGGATGATGCCCCTTGGAGACTTTCCTTTCCTTATGGATACTAGCCCAATAGGGTATTTTGTCTTTTTCTTCATCTCTGTATAGTAGGTCTTTGTAATATATTTGAGCTATTGAATGATATATTAGGGTTTTTATGCATATGTTTGATAACATTAATGATAAAATGTGATTGAAATTTCTATGATCCCTGTGACTAATGAGCCCATGGAGGGCGAATTTTTTGATGTGCAGGACCATGCCTGATGGGCATGTACTAGTTGGACGGCTACACATGGGGAGATGATTAGTTCGGACCTCCATGGGGCTGAAGAGCCCATCAGATGGTTGTTGGGACCCCATCAAGGGTAGAGACAGGAGAGTGCTTGGTTTAGATTTTGCAGCTGAGAAGAAGAAGGATGTTCCATCCGGGACACTTTGGCTGAGCCCGGTCCAGGGGAGTGGACCCACTTCAGGTCAAACATTTCCCTTTGATGGCCCAGGACGTCACCTAGGAGCCACTGATATGACCTTTAGCATATGCTAGTTTGACAGGGCATATGGCACGTGTGGAAGGGTTTGGAGGCCCAAAGAGGGCCAACGTTTTGTTATTTGTGCTGCATTTTGCCGTAAAAAGGGCTAACCTCTCCCTCAGTAGGCCTTGACGTCTTGATTATGCTCATTTAGGGATTTGATTTAACAATTTAATGTCAAAATAGTACAATTTTGGTATGTAGCCTTGTTGTCTATTTTTAATGACCTAATTTTAATTAAAGGTCATGATACACTATATATTGAGGAGTTTTTCCCTCATTTTGACAATAACAAACAACTCACTCTCTTGTGAGGTCTGTGTTTTTCACCCTAGTTTGGGTATTTGGTATTTTATAAGAGGCGCACTTGTTGGAGGAAGGATTATCTTGCCATTTTTGGCATTTATATTGAAGAAAGGTTTACAACTATGGTTTGCATATGCTTTTTCATCATGATATGGAAGTGTTTTTCTTGCAAAACTTCTTAATTGAATGGTTGTATATTCTTACATTTATTTATAAACTTTGCTGATTTTAAAACCCTAGGTGACAAGAACACAAGTAGGTCCTTGTTTCATGTCCCCTAAAAGAGAAATATTCATCCATTGAAGAAGGAAGGAAGAGCCTAGCCTTTGCTACACCCTTTTCACTTCTTCACTTCTGCTAGCTATGTTTTTGAAGGTTAAAAAGGAGGTGACGTCCCAGGCCTAGGTTATCTACACCTAGGGTCATCCATATTCTAGGGTTTGGTGATACATCCTTGCCATTGCAACACTCTCCCTCACCCCACTCTCTTGTTTTAGCTTATCTTTTATGCTAGCTGGTTTTCCAAGTTTGACCTAAGGAAGGAGGAAAGAGCACAAGGCCTTGCTTCAGCAACATCGGAATGAGCCTCTTTCCCCTAGGGTTTTGATTCTAGGGCCCTACCATTGTAGCAGTTTAGAACCCTTCCCTCTTGTCCTTAGCCTTTTATCCCTTCAACTTTGTGTCCTCTCCTTAATTGAATCCATCTACCCCTAAGCACTGATCTTAGATTCACAATGTTGAAGTGATAGTGCTCAAACAACCTCTCAAAACTTTTAAATTTGAAACCCTAACTAACTAGCTAACCCTAACTAGGCTGATGTCATACTTGGATATTCCATATTTTTTCATCACCTTTTGATGATAAGAAATCAGATGATGGTTGAAAGCATTTATTGATTAAAGAATTGATTAGATACATTTTTTTCTACATCATCTAAATAGTTATTGATGAATCGATACTTTTCCACTGCTATATTGATAAACATTGATCTCATTGATATCTATTGCTTTAATTGCTTACATATTAATGTCAGATAGTTGAATGAAGTACTAACCCACTGAATTATAGCCTGCATATATTATCTTTCTATTTTCTTGTTCCAGGCAAGTGTTCTCTTTTGGGCATACACTTCTTTATTGAGTGATTAGCCGGACTATCTGACCTTGGTGGTAACCTGTGAGGAGGAAACTTTTGCTTTGACCTTTATACTTTGGCCTCTTCAAAACCCCAGGTTATCGGGGACGACTCCCCTGGGCTAACCTCCCTGAATAGAAAGAACCTCCCCATTGTGGTGACATTGGGTGAGGTAGGTTCATGTTATGCTAGTTTGGCCTCTATCCTCTAGCCATTTGACCTAGCTACAAACTATGCGATAAAATTTTGGTGCCATTTTGTAGGAACACTAAGTCAATCTTCCTCAAATGATAAATCTTTTCAGTAACCCTTTCCTCAAAGACCTTTTGTTACAAGCTTATCTGGCGACTCCACTCGGGTGTTTTTCCCCTTTTCTTTGGTAGTTTCATGTAAACTATCTGGTGACTCCACAAACTAGAAGGAGATTCAACAATCCTCCTTTGTCTTTCAGAAGGAAGCCTCCCCTAAAGTCTCATGTTGTCAAATCACTTTTCGGGAAGAATCTTCCTTTAAGAATCATGTATACCTCCCAGAACACTACAACGAACCCAACCAACAATCAAAGACAATGGTCATATACCCTTTTTAGGCCGTTAGACATGTCATCCATACCAGGCTATCCTAGGTAAATGCCACCCAAGTATGCGAAGTGGTTGCCCAAATTTACCGGTACTGATGCCATCAGTGCCGAAGAACATATGAGTAACTTTTGGGATTTGTTTTTTCTTCACCCCATCAGTGATGATGTTGAATATTTGGTCATGAAGTTATTCTCCACTACTCTTTATGATGCCTCAAGGCATTGGTACCTTAGCCTTCCTGATGGAAGCATCAAGACCATGGATAGACTTGAAGAGGCCTTTCTCAAAATATGGAGTATCAAAGAAGACCCTAATATGCTTCTCTCTCAAATCAATATCCTTGCTAAGTATGAAAATGAGTCCATTAGGGAGTTTCACACCAGATTCGAGACTTTGCTACAAAGAATTCCCGCAAGCCATCACCCGAAAGATGACTACCTTGTTCATATTTACACCAGATCCTTCAATGGCCAACTAGGGTATATTCTTAGAGACAAAAACCCCCAGTCCATTAAAGAAGCCCAAGATCTCACCACCAAGATAGAAGGGAACCTCCTTTCATCTAAAATTGAGCCATTTGCTAACCCTAGGAGGAGAATAGACACCAAGCAAAAAATAGTACACAATGCTGAGCCTACTTCAGATCTCTGCACTAGTATCAACAAATTACAAGCCTCCATGGATGGCATCATAAAGAATCAGGAAGAAATGATGAGCCGGATTGTCAGACTTGAAAAATCCGAGATCCAAGCACCTAGACCTCTGTTCAAAGAGCAATTCTAGAAAGGGAACCAATTTTACAAACCAAAGAATGAGCATGAAGTTCCAAACATCTTGGCCCCTACAAACCTTGTTGATGAGAACCCTTGGTGCTTGGAGTGTAGTGAAGCACATTGGTATCATGAATGCCCTTATAATGCTAGCCATCAACAAGTCAACAATATGGATTGTTTCATGGGGCTTCCTCAGATAAATATCACAGATATAGAACATCCACAAACCATGAGGGAAGAAGCTAGAGCAGCATGGATTGCAGTAATAAACAACCTGGACCAGGAATCACAAGAAAATCTAAAGAAATAGGAAGTTCAAGTATACAGAAGAAAGAATCCGAAACAACCTACCGTTGATCAACCGAAATCTACACCTCTTGAGGTCCTTCTTCCTAAGACATCCAAAACTGGTAAGGTTGACCTTAACTTTGACTTTGAAAGGGCTTTATCAAAGATGCATGTGAATGTTCCCCTAAGAGAAGTAATCAAGATCCCATCCATCAAAGAACGCTTTGATACCTTATTTTCTTTGATACGCTTTGATACCTCTCCCTTAGTAGGGCTTGATGTCTTGCTTATGCTCATTTAGGGCTTTGATTTAACAATTTAATGTCAAAATAGTACAATTTTGGTTTGCAGGCTTGTCGACTATTTTTAATGACCTAATTTTAATTATAGGTCATGATACACTATATATTGAGGAGTTTTTCCCTCATTTTGACAATAACAAACAACTCACTCTCTTGTGAGGTCTGATTTTTTCACCCTAGTTTGGGTATTTGGTATTTTATGAGAGGCGCACTTGTTGGAGGAAGGATTATCTTGCCATTTTTGGAATTTCTATTGAAGAAAGGTTTACAACTATGGTTTTCATATGCTTTTTCATCATGATATGTAAGTGTTTTTCTTGCAAAAATTCTTAATTGAATGGTTGTATATTCTTACATTTATTCATAAACTTTGCTGATTTTAAAACCCTAGGTGACAAGAACACAAGTAGGTCCTTGTTTCATGTCCCCTAAAAGAGAAATATTTATCCATTGAAGAAGGAAGGAAGAGCCTAGCCTTTTCTACACTCTTTTCACTTCTTCCCTTCTGCTAGTTGTGTTTTTAAAGGTTAAAAAGGAGGTGACGTCCCAGGCCTAGGTTATCTACACCTAGGGTCATCCATCTTCTAGGGTTTGGTGATACAGCCTTGCCATTGCAACACTCTCCCTCACCCCACTCTCTTGTTTTAGCTTATCTTTTATGTTAGTTTTTTTGCCAAGTTTGACCTAAGGAAGGAGTAAAGAGCACGAGGCCTTTCTTAAGAAACACTAGAGTGAGCCTCTTTCCCCTAGGGTTTTGATTCTAGGGCCCTGCCATTGCAGCACTTTAAACCCTTCCCTCTTGTACTTAGCCTTTTATCCCTTCAACTTTGTGTCCTCTCCTTAATTGACTCCATATACCCCTAAGAATTGATCTTAGATTCACAATGTTGAAGTGATAGTGCTAAAACAACCTCTCAAAACTTTTAAATTTGAAACCCTAACTAGGCTGACGTCATAGTTGGATATTCCATCTTGACGTAGCACCTTTTGATGATAAGCAATTAGATGATCGATGAAAGCATTTATTAAGTAAAGAATTGATTATATACATTGTTGGCTACATCATCTGAATAGTTATTGATGAATTGATACTTTTCCACTGCTATATTGATAAATGTTGATCTCATTGATATCTGTTTCTTTAATTGCTTGCATATTAATGTGATATAGTTGCATGAAGTACTAACCCACTGAATTATAGCCTGCATATATTATCTTGCTATTGTCTTGTTCCGGGTAGGTGTTCTCTTTTGGGCATACACTTCTTTATTGGCTGATTAGCCGGACTATCTGACCTTGGTGGTAACCTGTGAGGAGGAAAGTTTTTCTTTGACCCTTATACGTTGGCCTCTTCAAAACCCTAGGTTACCGGGAACATCTCCCATGGGATAACCTCCCTAAATAGAAAGAACCTCCCATTGTGGTGACATTGGGTGGGGTGGGTTCATGTTACGCCAGTTTGGCCTCTATCGTCCAGCCATTTGACCTAGCTACAAACTGTGCGATAACATTTTGGTGTCGTTGTCGGGGAACACTAAGTCAATCTTCCTCAAACAACAAATCTTTTCGATAAGCCTTGCCTCAAATACCTTTTGTTACAAGCTTACCTGGCGACTCCACTAGGGTGTTTTTCCCATTTTCTTTGGCAGTTTCAAGTAAACTATCTAGCGACTCCAAAAACTAGAAGGAGATCAACAATCCTCCTTTGTCTTTCATAAGGAAGCCTCCCCTAAAGTCTCATGTTGTCAAATCACTTTTTGGGAAGAGCCTTCCTTTAAGAATCATGTCTACCTCCCATATCGCTACAATGAACCCAACCAACAATCAAAGACAATGGTCATCTACCCTTCTCAGGATGTTAGACATGTCAGCCATACCAGGCTATCCTAGGCAAATGCCACCCAAGTATGAGAATTGGTTGCCTAAATTTACCGTTACTGATGCCATTAGTGCCAAAGAGCATATGAGTAACTTTTGGTCTTTCTTTCGGCTACACCCCATCAGTGATGATGTTAAATATTTGTTCATGAAGTTATTCTCCGCTACTCTTTATGATGCCTCTATGTTTTGGTACCTCAACCTTCCTGATGGAAGCATCAAGACCATGGATAGACTTGAAGAGGTTTGTCTCAAAAGATGGAGTATCAAAGAAGACCCTAATATGATTCTCACTTGACTGAATATCCTTGATAATTATGAAAATGAGTCCATTCAAGAGTTTCACACTAGATTCGAGACTTTTCTACAAAGAATTCCCGCAAGCCATCACCCAAAAGATGACTACCTTGTTCATATTTACACCAGATCTTTCAATGGCCAACTAGGGTATCTTCTTAGAGACAAAAACCCCCAGCCCATTCAAGAAGCCCAAGAGCTCACCACCAAGATAGAAGGGAATCTCCTTTCATCTAAAATTGAGCCCCTTGCTAACCCTAGGGGGAGAATAGACACCATGCAGAAAATAGTACACAATGCTGAGCCTACTTCAGATCTCTGCACCAGTATCAAAAAATTACAAGCCTCCATGGATAGCATCATAAAGAATCAGAAATAAATGATGAGCCAGAATGTCAGACTTGAAAAATCCCAGATCTAAGTACCTAGGCCTCCGTTCAAAAGGCAATTCCAGAAAGGGAACCAATTTTACAAACCAAAGAATGAGCATGAAGTTCCAAACACCTTGGCCCCTACAAACCTTGCTGATGAGAACCCTTGGTGCCTGGAGTGTAGTGAAGCACATTAGGAGCATGAATGCCCTTATAACACTGGTCATCAACAAGTCAACAATATGGATTGTTTCATGGGGCTTCCTCAGATAAATATCACAGATATAGAACATCAACAAACCATGAGGGAAGCAACTAGAGCAGCATGGATTGCGGTAATAAACAACCTGGACCAGGAATCACAAGAAAATATAAAGAAACAGGAAGTTCAAGTATACAGAAGGAAGAATCCGAAACAACCTACCGCTGATCAACTAAAATCCACACCTCTTGAGGTCCTTCTTCCTAGGACATCCAAAACTGGTAAGGTTGACCTTAACTTTGACTTTGAAAGGGATTTATCAAAGATACATGTGAATGTTCCCCTAAGAGAAGTAATCAAGATCCTATCCATCAAAGAACGCTTTGATACCTTCTTTTCAGGATCAGATGAACCTATGGACCCCCCTATTATGTTGCAACCCGACCATTTCAGGGTCGAGTATGGTGAAAACCCTCCCTTCTTCGTGACTTTAACAATGAAAAACAAATATCTTAACAACTGCATGCTAGATACAGGAGCTGGTGCTAACATCATGTCTCTTAAAGTCATGCAACAAATGGGTTTGAAGGTCACTAGGCTTTATAGGAATGTGTGTGGTTTTGAATCTAAAGAAATACCCACACATGGGGTGGTTGAAAATGTTGAAGTGCACTTAAAAGAATACCCCGAGAAGACAGTCCACATTGACATTATAGTGGTTGATGTCCCAGATGTGTGGGGTATGTTGTTATCTAGGAATTTTGACGCAATGATAGGCGGTTCCCTTGAGATGGAACTCACCTTTTTGCGATTACCTTTGAAAGATGGAATGATGGGATGTCTACTTAATGTGCCAATAACTGGGGCTCATGTGCAAGATATTGTTCATCTCGCTAAAAATGATAAAACGCAGGAAGATATGATACAAAATCTTCAAAAATATTCTCCAGAAGACATGCCCTTTGCAACAGAGGAAGACTTTGATCATATCGAATGGCCCAAGAAATAAGAATACCAAAAACTCCTAGATGAATTCAAGGACAAAGAAGTTGGGACGGTGAAAATATTAAAGAAAAATGAAGATGACATACAAATTCACCTGTCTCAAAAAGAAGTCTTTACAGTAGAAGCCCACCCACCTCCCTCAGTGCAATACACCAGGGTTTTTCAGGGAACGACCAAATACAAAGTCATAAAGTATAAGGAGGGAAACATGGTATGGATGTGGGATACTCAGAAAGGAGAGCCAACTAATGTAAAAGGAAGCACGCAGTCATGGGTCGGACCCTTCAAAGTTGGAATGGAGTCAATTGATAACTCATACTACTTGTGGCGCCCATTACCCATCAGCAGGAACCTCCTCAAACCCCACCAAGGTGGTGGGACCTGACTCCATAGGTAAGTATAGGTAGGTAGGCACTTTCCGTGAATTATACCATTTACATTTCATAATGGTTTGCTTTGTCACTTGCATATTGATTGTATTTCAGTTATATACATATATATATTGTGGGGTGGAAATACAACCGCACCTTTGTTACTGATGCCCTTTTCAAGTTGAGCAGGTTTACAGGTTATGCCATAGATGTTGAGGTCCTCGTGCACTCTATGGTGAGCACATGTCCCCAGGTTGGAGCCAGATGTTATCCCTGATTTCATGGGATAGCTAGGAGATGATGTCTTGAGGCCTACAAGTCCTAGACATGGAGTACCGAGAGAAGGATTGACTTGAGCATAGCCCTGGAGGGCCCATCCTTGTCTTCTTTCATCAGACTTGTCTTGTCAGTAGTAGTAGCATCCATCACCATAGGTCTAGTCTTGTATCGGAGAAGACTCTTGATCCATGAGGTAATTGGTCCAGGTATCATGGTATGTGTCATTTTTTATCATTATAACCTTTAGATATATGCATCAAATTCCTTTTATTTTTGATGACTGATCGGATCTTACATTAACCCACTTGACCATGGTTGGGGGGATTGACGGGGTATCCTAGCAAGCATGTACCCATAGGTTTTGGTTTGCCACCAGGGGGATTTCTGAAGAGCCATCATCTACTCCCATCATATCATCACTTTTACATCTTATCTCCCATTCATTTGTCCCATTCTCCTAGTCTGGGCATTAGGATGATCTATATGTGGGGTTGCACCTTATCTCGCGGGAAGAAGGGGATAAAGGCCCAGAATGCAAAAGCAGCTGGTAAAAGATAAAACCCATAAAATGAAACCTAGAGATGCTTTCCCAGGGATCCCTAAGAGGGCAATAAAAGGCCTCTCAGCAAGAAACAAGAGGGACCTGAAGAAAAATAACAAAAAACAAGACCTAGCCAAGAGGATAGGGGGTCTCATCACTAGCCAGCCTATTATGTTCATGGGTACCTAGCAGTATGAAATTGCCATTATCTAGTCACCACGCCAAGGAAGTGACCTTTGGTTGCATGGCCAAGGGAAAGGGGGTCTCATCACGAGCCAGCCTTATCATCACTGTGAAAGTGCTTGTGGGTAACATTGTCAGCTCTGGTCACCATGCCAAGGCAATGTCCTCTAGTTATTCCTTGAAATAAAAAAGGAAGAAAGCAAATAAATAAAATAAAAGAATAAAGGAAATAAAGGGCTTGGAAAGAATTGCATCCATGATGGATACAGCTCGCCTTCTACAAAGGAACCCATAGGTAATATCATGCATCCATGTCTTTCACTCTACCCGTATGTCTGGACATCCCTTGCCCACATCACCTCATTCTACATGGCTTGGATGATGCCCCTTGGAGACTTTCCTTTCCTTATGGATACTAGCCCAATAGGGTATTTTGTCTTTTTCTTCATCTCTGTATTGTAGGTCTTTGTAATATCTTTGAGCTATTGAATGATATATCAGGGTTTTTATGAATATGTTTGATAACATTAATGATGAAACATGATTGACATTGCTATGATCCCTATGACTAATGAGCCCATGGAGGGTGAAGCTTTTGATGTGCAGGACCATGCCTGACGGATAGGTACCAGTTGGACCGATACACATGGGGAGATGATTAGTTCGAACCTCCATGGGGCTGAAGAGCCCATTGGATGGTTGTTGGGACCCCATCAGAGGTAGAGACAGGAGAGTTCTTGGTTGAGGTTTTTAACCAGAGAAGAAGAAGGACGTTCCATCTGGGACACTTTGGCTGAGCCCAGCTCAGGGAGGTTGACCCACTTCAGGTGGAACATTTCCCTTTGATGGCCCAAAACGTCACCTAGGAGCCACTGACATCACCTTCAATGTATGGAATCAAGTTGGCATGTGTGGCAAGGTTTGGAGGCCAAAAGAGGACCAACATTTTGTCATTTGTGCTGCATTTTTCCCTAAAAAGGGCTAACGTCTCCCTCAGTAGGGCTTGACATATTTCTTATGCTCATTTAGGGCTTTGATTTAAAAATTTAATGTAAAAATAGTACAATTTTGGTTTGTAGCTTTGTTGGTTATTTTTAATGACCTAATTTTAATTAGAGGTCATGATACACTATATATTGAGGAGTTTTCCCTCATTTTGACAATAACACACAACTCACTCTCTTGTGAGGTCTGATTTTTGCACCCTAGTTTGGGTATTTGGTCTTTTATGAGAGGTGCACTTGTTGGAGGAAGGATTATCTTGGCATTTTTGGCATTTCTCTTGAAGGAAGGTTTACAACTAGGGTTTTCATATGCTTTTTCATCATGATATGTAAGTGTTTTTCTTGCAAAACTTCTTAATTAAATGGTTGTAGGTTTATATTCTTACATTTATTTATAAAGTTTGTTGATTTTAAAACCCTAGGTGACAAGAACACAAG
>JASDQU011100146.1:11628-22911 GCA_032191745.1 Picea mariana | reverse complement strand
TTGATTCAAATCATCAAATTCTTATTGTTGTGATAGGCCTAACATGAACGTTTCCTTACCACCACCCATGGTTACTTGGTTGAGGGCCCATGCAATATGGAAGAATCTCAACACGAACCTGTGATAGAAATTGGCAAGGCCTAAAAAGCTTCGAAGCTCAGTGAGTTTGGTTGGGGCTCGGTAGTAACGAATGACCTATATCTTGGTTGGATCCACATGAACCCCATGCTCATCAACAATGTAGCCTAGGTATTGGACCCTGACCGTGTAGCATTTTTCAAAATTTTCATATAGCTTGTACTTCCACAAATTGTGCAGAACTTATTGAATATGCTGTAAGTGTTCTTCCCAATTATTGTTGTAGATGAGGATGTCATCCATATAGACCACCAAAAAATAATTGGTGAAAGGGCGCAAGATATCATCCATCATCCTCATGAAAGTTGTTAGGGTATTTTTCAAGACAAAGTGCCTCACCAACCATTCAAAAATACCTTCTTTGGACTTGAAGGCATTTTTCCATACATTTTTTTGCTCTATTGGGACTTGATGGTAGCTAGACTTGAGATCAATTTTACTGAAGTATTTTCCCCCATTGAGCTAGTCAATTATATCATCAATTTGTGGACTCAGGTACCAGTTCATGACTATGATTTTATTTAGGGACTAGTAATCGATGCAGATTCACTAGGACCCATATTTCTTTTACACAAGCACGATTGGGATTCCACACATTGATGAGCTGGGTCAGATGTGCCCCTTTTAGAGAAGTTATTGGATATGACATTTGATATCCTCATTTTTTAATAGAAAGAGGTGAAATACTGGCCCATTGGGTAGCGGTGCATCGGGATTCAAATCGATTGAATTCTTGACCTGCCAGTGTAGAGGTGCCCCAATGGGTGAGGAGAAGATGTCTTGGTATTATTCCATGACCTTATCCACTTGATTCTTATGTGTGGAGAGTTCAATTGCAGAGGCCATGGATGTGGCTGCAACCTTCTGCTCACTTTGAGAGGGAGTCACAAAGAAGACAAAATTCTCTGTCTGAGATATGACTTTCCTGCATTGCTTGGTAGAGATTAAAGAAATGGCAATAGGTGGGACTACCTCAGGTATCATGTACAATTTCATGTCCAAAGTAATAATAACACTACGAGTCCTAGACTCATATACATCATGATGCTTCCATAAATAAGTTTGGCCAAAAATAACATCACAAAGTTCAAGGGGAGCAACATCACAAAATACCTCATCTTTGAAGGGATTAATGTTGTAGGACATGCAACATTGTTAGCTAACGTGAATATCGCTTCCTTGGCAGAGCCATTCGATGGTGTACAGTTGCGGGTGAAATGTTCTTGGAAAGGACAACCGCTTGATGACCTCCGGTGAGATGAGGTTCTTCTGTATACTCCTATCAACGATGAAGCGTGTTAGCGTTAGAAGTCACTCCTGGATTGCAGCAGGAGCAGAGCCCGACGCCCATCAGTTAATGTCACGATTTGTTTATAAAATGGATGATCAAATGGAAGTAAACTCAGGACAACATCATTTCAACTCTGAAACTAGGTCAGGCATGCATCGGTAAGTGAGGTCTTAGATAAACTTCAAACAATGAGCTGTAATAAGGGTGAGTAAGGGGGAAGACTTATAAAAGAGAGTGCAAGGGTCTGTTACAAACAACAGGCTTCTAACAGACTAAGGAAGAGAGTGTCCAAATGAAAGATCTTCTTACATTCGAACACAGAAACCAGAGAATACAATGATGCAACAATAAATCCTTTATCATAACAAAATTGTAACAATTCATGCGAATCAGTCGATCATGAACTCCCTTAGTGTGAGACGAAACTTAGATGGAGGAAAAAAACTGTTTGTCATAAAACAAGAAATCTCACATACAAAATGCATAACCAGAGGGCTGGAATGGTTGTTAAAACTTTACAGTCGGGAACTTTGCTCTACCATTGATAGATACAAAAAAGGCGAAAACGCCTACATATACTCAAAACAACAATGGTAACAAAATCCAGACGCTGCATTAAAAACTTTGCATCTGCATGGCTGCTGACAATCTGTACCTGCAGTCTCTGAATGATCGTGCACCTATGACAGACTCAATCGAACTCTTGATAGTTCTGTGGGCAAATCGATGTGATTTTAATTCATCATCGGACTTTCCCATTATGGCGGAGATGATGTCTAACCACCACCAACTACCTCAATAACTACTTCATTGGGATTGAGAATGGCCTGGCCAACTCGACACCTTTGGGACATGGAAGGCCCCTCGCGTTGCCACCTGGATTAGCTGAATGGCCTGATGAATATTTATGGAGGCCATCGTGAAGGTTGGGGGCGTAATGGGAGTGGTGGTGCCAAGACTATGAGGGTGAGACGAGGGGTGATGAGGTGTGGGAGATGTGATAGGGGAAGACACACGACAGAAGGCAATAAGCGGAGGGGGGGTGGGAGATGGGATATAATGAGCACATTATTTATAGGATACTGACATGGAAGGGAACAAGACACATAACGGGTAATGAGTGGATGATGAGATGCGGGATGGACCATATGGATGGAAAGAGGGGAGATGGATAGATGTCGGAGAATGAGGAGGGGCTAAAGGGAACGAGCTTTGCCACACGGTCAGGTGGAGAATAGGTGGCAAGGGGGGAGAATGGTGCAAAATACGACACGACAGGGAAGGGGCCCATGAGGTTAAATGCATAAAGACATCGGAGGTATGGATCACCCGTGCACCATTGATCCAGGCATTCTAATCACAGTTGTCGAAGAGATGTGCCCCCGATTTCAGGCCCCCCCCTCCGCTTAAAGGTAGAAAGGTGGGGGGGGTCCAGAATCATCTTGTGCACTGTTGATCCGGGCGCTCTAATCGCAGCCGTTGGAGAGATGCGCCCCCGATTCCAGACCCCCCCCCTCCGCTTAAAGGTAGAAAGGCGGGGGGGCTCTGGAATCTGATGTGCACCGTAGATTCGAGCGTGTGTATCTCTGTCGTCTAAATCTGCTTGACGCTTAACAACAGATGCATTTGCACCCTGAACTTAGGGTAAGTGGGTTTTTCACCCACTCCTTCGCATTCTAACACCCCTTACAAGAAATGTTGCTAACATTAGGCTCCATGGGGGATAGAGTCATCCCTGTGATGCTCTAAGGACTCTTTTTCCGATTCAGTGGCTTGCTGTTGGGCTATGGAGTCACTTATTAAGATGAAAACAAAAACAATATTTACAAAAACAAAAGAGCCGACTACGACTCACAAAGAACATTTTTTCAAGAAATGTCCATTTACCGGGCCACTAAAAACTTCTTTGCCTTCCAGATCCTGCAACCTGTAAGTGTTGTTCGAAAGTACTTCAGAGATCTTGAAAGGCCCAAACCAAAGGGCATCAAACTTACTGTGTTTTCCCCTATCCTGCCTAGCTGCATCCCATTTGAGCACTAGATCACCCTGCTCGAAATATTTCTTTCTGCTCTTCCTGTCAAAGGTTTGCTTGATCTTCTGTTGATGATTGTGTGCCCTGTTCATGACCTATTCCCTGATTTGTTGTACTTCCACCATATGATGAATCCTTCTAACCATATGGTCAGGCTCTCCTTCAATATCCTGGAGGAATTTAGCTACAGATAAAGCGAGCTGAGTAGGGAAAACAATCTATGTTCCATAAACAAGTTGGAAAGGTGAGATGCCAAGGGACTTCTTTGTTGTCACCCAATCAGCCCATAGAGAAAATTTGAGCTTTGAATCCTAGGCCCTTTTATTGTCTTCCAGTAATTTCTTAATGAGCTTGATCAGACTTTTATTGGAAGATTCTGCCAGTCCATTTCCTTGAGGATAATAGGGAGTAGAGTGAATCAGTGAAATCTCAAACTGTTCACAGAACTTGACCAGAGGCTTAGACCTGAAAGAGGTGGCATTGTCAGTGATAATTCTGCTAGGGCAGCCAAATCTGGCTAAGATGTCCTTCAGGAAGCTGATAATTACTTTGTGAGAAGTGCTCCTGGTGGGGACAACTTCTATCCACTTGGTGAAATAGTCTGTTGCAGTCAAGATCCATCTGTGCTGGAAACTTGAGGGAGGATGAATTTCTCCAATGAAGTCCAATCCCCACTGCTGAAAGGGTGCTGAAACCACTATAGGATTTAACAGCAAATATTTGAGCTGCTGCTTTCCTAAGAACTTTTGGCATTTGATGCAACCTCTGATTTCTCTGCAGACGTCAGGGAATAAAGTGGGCCAGTAATACCCAGCCTGGAGGATTTTATGGGTTGTGGTCTTCTAGAAATGATGACCTCCACAAAGGCCATTGTGGAAGTCAAACGTAACCTTCTAGGCTTCTTGTGCATCTAGGCACCTTAAAAATACCCCTAGAGGGTCCTTCCTAGTACAAGGCTTGGTCAATGAGGCAATATCTGACTGCCTTGAGATTTAAAGCTCTCGCCTTTCTTTTTTCCATTCCATCAGGAGGCCTCAATTCTTGCAGAAAGTACAAGATATCCTTGTACCAAGGGCATGCTGTTAGTGATAGGACACCCTGAGAGTTCTTGTTGGATGACTCAGCTTGCTCATTGATGAAATTAATTCCCAAGGATTTGCAATTGGATTCAGCCAACAACTTGGCCAAACCCTTCCCCTTTATCAACTTGGTGGGCCTAATCTCTAGATCAAACTCTAGGATCTTGGTGATCCATTTACCTCTCCTCGCGTCTATGTTTGGCTATATAAGAATGTCCTTCACAGAGGCCGAAGGAACGTATGCGATGACCTTTGAGTGCAAGATATAGACTCTGAAAGCTTTGAGATCTCTCACCAAGGCATAGGCCTACTTCTCCATGATCTCGTACTGGACTTCTACATCTCTCAATGCCTTGCTAAAGAACAAAATGGGTTGTTCTCACCCTTCATCATTTTTTTGCAGCAAGACTGTTGCTACTGTATCATAAGAAGCAAAAGAAAAAAATCAGGAAATCTCTGGAATAATCAGGACTGATTAGCACATGAGCCTCAGTCAATGCTTTCTTTATTAGGAGGAAATATTCCCGTGTTTCAGCAGTCCATCTAACGTCATTTTCCTTCCTAAGCATGATTGTGATGTGTTTCACTAGCTCAACAAAACTTGAGACGAATCTCCTCAGAAAATTAATCTTCTCCAAAAAGGCTTGAACTTCCCTCTTAGATATGGGAAGTGATAGGGTCTGAATTGCTTCTACCCTACTAGGGTCAATCCTTACTCCCTCTGCTGATACTATATGGCCTAACAGCTTCCCTTCCTTCATAGAAAACAAATATTTCTTGGGATTTAGGGAAAGGCCAAACCTGCGACACTTCGAAAAAAAATTTCTCAGGTGGCAGCAGTGTTCTTTGTCAGACCTAGAGAAGACTGTTATGTCATCCGGATAGATCACCACAAACTTATCTTTCTCCCCAATGAAGTCTATGTCCATGGCTCGCTGAAATGTGGCTCCTACATTCATCAACCCAAAAGGCATTTTGGCATACATGAATGTGCACGAAGGGGTGGTGAAGGCCATTTTTTCCCTATCTTCAGGCATGACCGATATCTGATTATAGCCAGAAAAACCGTCGATCATGGAAATCCTAGAGGCACCGATTAACCTCTGCAATATGTGTTCCATGTTGGGCAGGGGATAATTATCTTTCTTTGAGCTCCTGTTCAGGTTCCTGAAGCCGACACAAAGCCTGATTTCTCCACTTTTCTTCCTTACCGGAACCAAATTGGCCACCCATTCAGAATATCTTAAGGGGACGATGATCTGGGTCTCTAACATCTTCTTCACTTCTTTCTCCATGACAGGTAGCAACATGGGATTTATCTGTCTTAGCTTCTGCCTAAATGGCTTAGCCTCTTCCTTTAGTGGGATCTTTTGTTCAATGACGAATGTGTCATATGTCTTGAGGTCTTCGTAGGTCCATGCAAACACATCAAGAAACTCTCTCAGCAACTCAGTATATTCGGCCCTCTGTTCTCTGGTCAAACCCCTTGACAACTTGAAAAACTTAGGTTCCTCTGGTGTGCCAATGTTTCACTCGGTTGTGTCAGCATCTTCATCCAAAACCCTGCCCTTTACTGTCACATCATTCCCATCGAACAATCTTTCTAAAGGGACTAGTCCCCTTGGAATGTGATTGATAGGCAACTGAATAATCTGGTGGTTAGCAATTTTATTTAAAAACACCTCCGGGTGAGGGTCACCTTCTAGGTCAGGATCCTGATCAATGTGCAATGTAGAAAACTCATCAACAAATTGGAGAAATTTTTCAATCTCCAGATCATCTTCGAATACCTTCCAATGCTTGACATTATCCGGTACAGAGGGCCTATATTTTACTTCAACATCAGATTTGAATTTGGGCGGAAATGACACTTTGAAATTTCTTGTTGATGTAGCCAAGGAATCTACCACTGTGTTCTCCTCTCTTGGGATGAACGAAATGTTGAATGCTAAGAAGAAACTATCGATCAGGTCCCATACCTCATTTCTGTAGCTCCTGAGTCAAGGATGCTTGGCCTGATAAGCGTTTCTGATCTGCTGAACTACCAACTCTGCATCTCCAAACGTTGCTACCTCCTGGATTCCCATTTCCCTTGCAGCTCTTAATCCCAGGATGAGAGCTTCATATTCTGCCACATTGTTGGTATCTTCAAATTCTAGTTTGTATGACAGGGATATGGTTTCCAGGGTAGGCGACACAAAATACACCCCAGCACCAGCGCCTTCTCTGGAACAGGCTCCATCAAAAAACATTTTCCATACTTGGGTGATGGAGGGAGGAAATTTATGAGAAGAGGTAGGCTGCTTTCTGAGTTTTAGAGGAGGGTCGGGAGCATTAGTGAATTGGAGTACACTAGAACCTAAATTAGTGTCCAAGGAAAAAATGCGATGGTTGGTAGGGTTGGCCTCATCACTGATTATATAAGCCAGTTGGGCTTCTCTGTATAGCCTCCTATGTTCTCCTCCAAACACTGGGATAGTAGCATATGTTAGGTCCATCTACAAAGTTCCCCCCAGTCTTTTTATCCAAGATCTTGATAACAACATACCGAACTTGGGGGGGACATCAACTACTACGACATCCATGACCACACTTTTCATGGGCAGTTGAAACAAGGTCACAACCAGGTCTTTAATAACTCCAAGACACTGAACTCTCCTGGAGTCAAAGGAATAGAGGTCATGATAGGCTCGGGTGACTTCTAGCCCTAACTCTTCCATGACAGTTTTGGGCATAAGATTGTGAGAAGCCCCTGAATCGATCAAGCAGTTGTGCATCACTTTATCATGTATGTTCAGGGATGTGTAGAAAGCGGGGGATGAGTCATTTCTATCTTCTACCATGGGGCCTAGGACAACTGCTGGCTTTTCATCTTGTAAGTTTATGGAGTCTGTGGGAAGGCATGAGGCTTCAGACTGTAAAAGCTCAGAGAAGCATTTTTTGAATTCTTCATGTTTAATTAGCTCGGTGAGGGGCACAGGGATTCTGATCTTTTGAATCTCATGCTCGAAATTAAAAGAAGATGTAAGCTTTGGAATTTCTCTTATTTCAGGAACATGATTGTGGACAATGGGAGAGAGGAGTTGAGCCTTCTTACCTCTGTGACTGTTTGCTACTTCATTAGCAGGTTTCTCTATTCTAGTGGATTGCTCAGGAATATCAGGTGCTGCTGTCTTTTTGTCGGACCTCAGGTTATACTTATCTCGACTGCCGCTAGCCTTGTCTCCCTTGCTAAGTTCATTTAGATGACCGTCCATGAGAGACTCCTCATAAGCTGATTGAGTGAGATGAGGAAAAGGAGGAGTGTCTCCGAAGCAATGGATTTCAGGATCAAGCTCATATGTTTCTCTTTCTTCCTCATCGGCCACAAAATTGTTCTGAAGAGGGGCCTGAATTTTCTGGTCTTCTCTGTCTCTTCCCCTCTCTCTTTGCATAGTTGGGGAAGCTATATTGTTTGGCCTCCTAAAACCTCCTTTATTTTCGGCGTTTTGAGGGCCTTTGTATGCTTTCTTTCCCTCCACCTTCAGTCTCTCCATCTCTGCAGACAGAAACTTCACCATCTTGGTCAGCTCATCCACTTGAGGGTGAAGCACCGAGGAGCCAAAAGTTGAAGCTTCAAATCTTCCCTTCCTCCTATCTGCATCAGTCTTGCTCCTCAGTCTATCAGCTACCAATACATTAGATTCCACTTCTATGGTTGTGTCTTGCATTTGAGCTAGGGAGGCAGCTCTTCTTTCTCTCAATAGAAGACATAAATCAAGGTCGAATGCACCAGCATAAAAAATTTGGGCAGAGGCTTCTGAGGGCTTTATCTCTGCAGGAATCTTATTATACATCTTATTGAATCTTTTGGAGAAGTCAGAGACAGACTCTCCTTCCATTTTATTCAAAGACCCAAACTTCGTCATGTAATACATGAAATCCTTCCTATCTCCCCACTGCCTCAGGAAAACACTATCCAGAGCTTCAATCCCAGCAATAGATCCGGGGGCCAATCCCCTAAACCATTTCCTCACCTCACCATCTAGGCTCTGGACAAAGACTCTCATCCAGACATCTTCATTTTCAATGTTTAGGTTGTCTGCATAACTGTAGAAAGCAGCTAGGTGCTCTTCCGCAATTATGTCTCCTTCTCCAGTGAACTTGGGCATATACTTCAAGTAATCTCCAGCAGGGAGAGGATTCATAGGATGGGGTAGGATTAAAGGAGCATATCGGGCGTCAACTATGGCGTCCATTCTGGTTAGAGGGGGATTAGCACCAGCAATAGGAACAACGGGTGTGGGATAACTAGGGGGAGATGAGGCTTGAAATGAGAAGACAGGGGTTGAGCTTACAGAGTGGAAGGGGGAATGTGGTGAATCTGGAGAATGGGATTGTATGCTTAGATGCACAGAAATCTCTCTTCCCCCAACAACAATAACAACAGGAGGAGGTGTGGTAAAACCCTGAGTAGGAGAAAATTCAGAGGTGCTAGGTTTGAACTAGGGTACCACCTCTGGGGAGAAAGGAGTGACAAGAGCTTCTCCTACTAATCCGAGGCCAGGAGGAGAAAAATCAGCAGGAACACTCTCGAAATTTAGACTACGGGAAACTCTGACGGGAGGTAATGTAATAGGACGAAACGAGGGGGGAGGGGTTTCTACAAAAACATGCAAATCATCGAAAATACCTGTTTTAGCAGTAGAGGCACCGTCTCTCGAGGACTTACCCTTTCTGATAACTTTCTCTGGGTCTACTTCAGGTGGTGCTAATGGAAGCTGTGGATTAGACCTCATGTGTCTTCCTCTCGAAGCCATGGATGAAACAATGGAAATGCTTCTAGGTTCGCATCAATGGAATTCCCCATGGAATTCAAAACAACAATGGTAACAAAATTGAGACGTTGTATTAAAAACTTTGTGTCTGCATGGCTGCTAACAATCTGCACCTGCAGTCTCTGAATGATCGTGCACCTATGGCAGATGCAATCGAACTCCTGACAGTTTCGTAGGTGAATCGACGTGCTTTTAATTCATCACCGGACTTTCCCATTATGGCGGATATGATGTCTAACCACCACCAACTACCTCAATAACTGCTTCATTGGGATTGAGAATGGCCCAGCCAACTCGGCACCTTTGGGACGTGGAAGGCCCCTCGCGCTACCACCTAGATTAGCTGAACGACCTGATGAATAGTCGTGGACGCCATCGTGAAGGCTGGGGGCGTAATGGGAGTGGTGGCACCAAGACTATGAGGGTGAGATGAGGGGTGATGAGGTGTGGGAGATGTGACAGGGGAAGACACATGACAGAAGGCAATAAGTGGAGGTGGGGTAGGAGATGGGATATAATGAGAACATTATTTATGGGAGGATAACGTGGAAGGGAACAGGACACATGGCGGGTAATGAGTGGATGATGAGATGCAGGATGGACCATACAAATGGAAAGAGGGTAGATGGATAGATGTCGGAGAACGAGGAGGGACTAAAGGGAACGAGCCTTGCCACAAGGTCAGGTGGAGAATAGGTGGCAAGGGAGGAGAACGGTGCAAAATATGACACGACAGGGAAGGGGCCCACGAGGTTAAATGAAAAAAGACAATGGAGGTCTGGATCGCCCGTGCACCATTGATCTGGGCATTCTAATCGTAGCCGTCAGAGAGATGCGCCCCCGATTCTAGACCCCCCCCTCCGCTTAAAGGTAGAAAGGCAGGGGGGGTCCAGAATCACCTTGTGCACCGTTGATCCGGGCGATCTAATTGTAGCCATCGAAGAGATGCGCCCCCGATTCTGGACCCCCCCCCCTCCGCTTAAAGGTAGAAAGGCGGGGGGGCTCCGAAATCTGATGTACACCGTAGATCCGAGCGCGTGGATCTCTATCGTCTAAATCTACTTAACGCTTAACAACAGATGCATTTGCACCCTGAACTTAGGGTAAGTGGGTTTTCCACCCACTCCTTTGCATTCTAACCCCCCTTACAAGAAATTTCGCTAAAAAAGTGCAGCAGAGTACCCATCACCCAGATCTGTGAATGAAAGAAGCGATATCCTTCCTCTGGCTTATGAGGTTCACTGGTTTCGATCTTGGTGGAAACAATGGTGGCACTGAGTTCTGCATCAATAATCCATATCCCATTTTTTGGTTTTGACTCTGAGTTGGAACCCGTATATAATTTAGAGACTCTCACCTCTTCCATGAATGACTTCTTTGAGCGAAAATCAACAGTGTTATTCCAGGGGCTATTATGGAAGTCGCACCACTTCCTGGTGTCTTTCTTCGTCCTTCCATTATCATTATTTGTTTGTGTCTTAAACTAGTTGTCCTGAGGATATCTGTCTTTACTATGCCCTTTTTTTTGCAGGTTGGGGCTACCCTTTCCCTGCTTCTCCTGTGAGGGGTTCCTATACCCAAACTATTGCATCTTTTCTTAAGCTTCTGCTCGATTTTGACAACATATCGATAGGTCATGCCCAAGGATGAGATGTAAAGAAACTCTATTTATGTCTATATGTATCTATGTAGACCGTCGCGGTAGTTAAGCACCATATGCCACTCAGAATATTTGATACCCATCTTGGTGTGCAAGGTATGGAAGATATTTTTGAACTATGGCATTGTTTGGTCCCTTTCTGTCCATATTGTATACAAGTCGTCATAACTTCCAACAAGGTAGTATTGTTCCTTAATATAATCCCTAAAGGACTCCCAGGTGAGTGAAACTATAAATAATGAGGGTTTATTTATTTCCTTTTGCTC
>JASDQU011100145.1:12767-42858 GCA_032191745.1 Picea mariana | reverse complement strand
CCTTTCTTCCCCCCTCTGTCTCTTTACCTCTCTCTCCCTATATCTCTCTAGCTCACTATCTCCTCCCATCCATCTCTCTCACTTTCTTCCTTCCTCTCTCTCTCTCTCCTTCTCTCTCTACCCCTATCTCTCTATCTCCCTCTTTCTCAGAGTGTTAAAATAATTGATGTGATCGTTTTAACCATAGACTATATCTCTATTGTCACCCATCCATAGGCATGAAGCCACCCCTGAGAACCTTAACATTTGATAGAATTATTCCAGAAATCCATACTAGAACCAATAGATAAACCCTAGATACTAACTGTAGCAACAAATCAAGACAAGTAGAGTGCTCCTTCTCCAAGGGTAGCACACAAGAGAGAGATAGTCTCCATATCCACAGAACAAGTACCATACACAACTGCAGCAGTTGTAGCTGCACTAATCTCTCAAACTTGCACCATACTTAGTAAGAATATTACCAAGAGTATCACCAAGAATATCACCAAGAGTTTCACCAAGCACCACCAAGAAACACCCTAGAAGATGCACCTTCCTTGTATGCCATTATAGCTCCAAACTTGCTTTATATTGGCTGAGAGAGTGAGTGTGGTGAGTGAATAAATGAGCCAAGATGTCCTCTATTTATATTAATCTGTCCATTGACTTTTTTGGATGGGCTGACCTAACTTTCTAGTAATTATATTCTAATATTATTTTATTTTATAGGCTGACTTGTCTTCTAGGGTTTTTCACACATTTGTTTAGGGTTTCTCTTACTTCTGGAATATTCTAATATAGTCAAAGGTTACATTTGGAGGTTAATACCTCCCGCAACTACCGTGACATCAACACTCCCTCCTAGCTAGGGAGGTATTAATGGTAATGGTATTGAGCACACATAGACTATTTTGTCAGTAGAATCATCATAGCCACACGGACTATCTCATGATCACAAAAATATAACCACGAGCAACATCATCACTATCCATCTGTATGGAAATTATCTCCGACACTAGTGGTAGTCTCCATGGAAATCAAATAGTAGCATACAACGACTACAATGCCATCCAATAGAAAAAAAATGTGTCTATCCATAGTAGTACACAACTACTGTCCAGTGGTACAAAACCACTCCTCATAGCACACAACTACTAACCAATGACACATATTCACTAACAGTGGAGCACATCCACCACAATAGCATACAACTACTATCCAGAGACATACAGTCTCCACAACAATCAAATCATATCATCTGATATCATCCTGCATCAACAATGTCATCAACTACATCACCTCTAAGTCGTACTAGCATTATGAGAATGCATCATATCTAAGATGTACTAGCATGATACGAAGTATCATCTACATCATCTCTAAGTCATACTAGCATGACATATCTAGCATGCTGCCAATGCATCATATCTAAGTTGTATGCCACATCTAAGTTTTACTCGCATGATGTAGATCAGTGCCTCAATATGTCATCTTGAAGTTGTATGATCATCTCTAAGTTGTACTAGCATGACATATCTAGCATGATTCCAATGCATCATATCTAAGTTGTATGCCACCTCTAAGATGTACTAGCATGATCATATCTAGCATGACACGAACACTCTGCATCATCTCTAAGTTGTATGGTCATATCTAAGCTGCACTAGCATGACATATCTAGCATGATGCCAATGCATCATATCTAAGTTGTACTATCATGGCCATATCTAGCATGATGCGGCTCACCAACATTCACTCTAAGATGTACTAGCATGATGTCAATACATCATATCTAAGTTTTATGTCCACCTCTAAGTTGTGCTAGCACGATGCTTCTCATGCCACTCTATCATCCACAACTCCAACCATCTATATCATGTCTAAGTTGTACTAGCATGATCATAACTAGCATGATGCAAGCATCATCTCTAAGTTGTACTAGCATGATGCAGATCCACAACTCACTGATAGTCCATGATTCCATATATCATAGCACCCTCCCAACCAAGGAAGTCATCTCCTCCCTTTCAGCCAAGGGATAAATCTCCACGAGCCCCAACTTGTCCCTCAAGTATGCAAAATTTATCTTGGACAAAGGCTTAGTCAAAATATTTGTTGTCTTCTCATCAGTGGAGATATACTAGAGAACCACTTCTCCCCTCTAGACTTTATCATGGAGAAAATAGTACTTTATCTCAATGTGCTTCGACCTGTCATGGAATATCAAGTGCTTTGATATCTTTACACAGCTCTGGTTATCACAATATATCATGGTTGAATCTGGCACTTGATCAAACAGTCCAAAAGCCATCTTACAAAGCCACACTGCTTCTATACAAGCATCAAAAGATACAATATATACTTTGCTTTTGCAATGTTGAGTGTAATTTTTTTTTGTTTCCTACTAGCCCATGATATCATAACATATTCCAAACTGAAAGACATACCAGAAGTACTTTGTATGTCATCTGCACGCCATTCCAAATCTGAATCAGTAAATCCATGCAACTGTACTTTACTGTTTGAGGCATATCTCAAACCATAAGTTATCTTCCCATGAAGATATCTCAAGATATGCTTTGCAACTATCCAATGCTCATGTATGGGTTCCACCTAAAACTGGCTCAACATGTTCACAGCAAAGAAAATTTTCGTCCTGGTATTTACCAAATACATCAATGAGCCAATCAACTGCCAGTACAGGGATGAGTCTATTGGATCAGAATCATAGTCTCTCAACTTCCTCGGATCTGTTACCATGGGAGTTGCCATGGATTTGCAATCCATCATCCCAAACTTCTGAAGGATATTTACAACATACTTCCCTTGTCCTAGGAAGACTTCACCATGCTTTTACCATACTTCTAGTCCCAAGTAGTAGTGCATGAGACCAAGATCCTTCATATCAAATTCTGAGGATATATCCTTCTTACACTGAATAATGAGAGGCTATGCACTTGTTAGGAACAAATCATCAACACATAACAGTAGGATCACAAGTGCATCATTCACAACCTTGTAATGTAGGTTTGGATTGGCATGACTCTTGGAAAATCCAAGTCTCGTCAAATAGCTATCAATACGTGCATACCAAGCTATTGGATCTTGCTTGAGTCCATACAAGTCCTTCTTCAATATACATACATGGATTTCTCTTGGGTGTACCTAAAAAAATTGAGGTTTCTCTATATATACCTCTTCCTCAATTACTCCATAGAGAAAGGCGGACTTTACATCCATCTGATGTAAAATCCAACCCATGGATGTTGCTAGAGACATGATGGCTATGATAGATGTATATCTGGCAACCATAGAAAACTTTTCATCATAATATTCTCCCTCCTTTTGGGAGAAACCTCTAGCCACAAATCTTGCCTTGTATTTATCTATGCTCCCATCTACTACATGCTTTATCTTGTAAACTCATTTAGGCACAATTTTCATACATCGTTTTTCATGATTGATATTCTTCCATCACAACTTCTTGCTATTCTTTCTGCTCTACTTCTTCTTCAAAGGTGTAGGGTTATGTAGCTGGAATTGTGGTTGATTTTAAGGATGGAAATTTATTTTAAAATTTAGAAACCTTGGCGAATATTACTAATCCTTCATATGTCAACTATAAATGTTTGGCGATATTTTTTAAAAAATATTCAAATTTCTGAGTATTTTATATAGTTTTTATAAAATTTTGGCGATTTTTAAGGTAAAATAATTTTATCCTATAGAATTTGGGTGAATCATTTTTAAAATAACGAATCTCGTTTTTGGAAAAACCATGGAAAATTCACCCATGAGCAAAATTTAGCCCCTAAAATCATCCCTGGCTGAAATATGATTTTGACTTCTTGCTTTCTATGAAAGTTCTATCTGGAGCATCATACTTCTCTACATCATCTCATGAGATCAAGATGGTCTTCTCTTCCTAGTCTTATCTTGGTGTGGATATTCAGATATCTGTGGTTCTTCCATGTCTGATACAACTTTCTTACCTCCCTCTCCAACTGGAATCCTAGGAGATGCATGATATTTATCATGAACCTCATCATGGTCCTGAATGCTTTAGCCCATAGATGCATTGGTAATTCTTAATCATGGGTCATGGATTTTACTACTTCCATAATTAAACAATTCTTTCTTTCTTCCACACCATTCTTATTGATGATTGTAGGAAGTGATGATCTCCCTCCTAATCCCATCCTCTCTACAAAATGTCTTGAGATCATCTGAGATTTAATTTCCTCCATTATCGGATCTCAAGATCTTTAAATTTTTTTCAGTTAAGATTTCCACAAGTGCTTGAATTCCTTGAACTTACTAAATATTTTTCCCTTTTGCTTCCAAGAAACAATTGCAAGTTTTATGTGAGAAATCATCAATAACTGAAACATAATGTAAGTGCCCGTTTAGTGAGAAGGTTGACATGCATCTGAGTGAAGGATGTCCAACAATCCTTTTGCTTTACATGATTCCTTTATAATTGATACTTGGTGAGACCATCTACTTCACCACTGATGAAGTCATCTACTCCATGCTTGCAATTTTCATTGTATCTCCCTCCTAGATCTATCACTTGTGACCTTCTTGGAACAAGAATAATAACAAAGGAAAACAACAAACAATATTCTTCAACACTCTTCCATTGTTGTGATCAATCATTATTCCATAGTAACTTATTTGGAACAAACAAATACATCTCCATGGTAGCCTCCATGGAATCTTGTAAGATAACCTACCCAAGACAAGAACAATAAAAGTGTTTCTAGTATAATAACATTTCCATAAGAACATATCTATGGTAACAAGAATGGATAACAATTTCATGATGATCAACATACTATGATCAAGGTGAACTGCTCAGTAGAAAAATAAGAAATATCTCTTTAGAGGAGATGTTAGTTCATCTTGCAAACAAGCAATAAACATCAATAGTATTCACATGCCATCAAGTATTCATTACATCTAGTAGTAATAGAACCTTTCAAAGATTGCTTTCACAATTTTTAATGTAGCAATTATCAACCTTGATATGTGCAAATTGGAAACTTATCAATTTAATCAAACCTAGAACCTGACGCCTCAACTATTGTTGGACGTATGGGTTGACCCGGGTTCTAACTTAGTTCTCCAAAAAAAACCTTATCACCATCAGCCCTTCTGGTAAACCATAAGGATACACCGCACACCGATTGCACAACGCAGTCTCACCCAAGATGGTTTATGGGTGATTGCAGGACACAGGTGTCTGCAGTCATGGAAGGGATTGAGTTTGTTCTTCTTACTCTTATTTCTACTTAACCATGTATTCTATTATAATATTCATCATATCCATTCATTCTGCATATTTATTTTAGTGCATGTTGTAAGTAAATACATTCATTCATCTATCTAACCATTCAATCAAAACTGCAGAAAATAGTAAAACATTCAAACACATTTCACTCGGGGTTTTACCGTGGT
The DNA here is from genome assembly GCA_032191745.1 of Picea mariana. Taxonomy (NCBI): domain Eukaryota; kingdom Viridiplantae; phylum Streptophyta; class Pinopsida; order Pinales; family Pinaceae; genus Picea; species Picea mariana. The sequence continues at coordinate 37,416 of JASDQU011100145.1, read as the reverse complement.
TAACCCCCACAAAGATATTCTTCTTCTTTTCTTATTCATCAAAATGCACAGCGTGCATTACATCATAATAGAGAGTAGTGAGGCAGACCAAGATCGCACCAAGATCCACAACTTGTGACCTAACCATTATCTACATCTCCAGATTAACACCATATGAGCTTGTTGGATGTATGGGATCACCCAGGTTATACCTTAGTTCTCCAACAAAACCCTTATCACCATCGGCCCTTCTGGTAAACCGGAAGGCTGCTACAACATGCACATAGTGCATAATGAAGTCTCACCTGATATGGTTTATGGGTGACTACAAGACACATGTGTCTACAGTAATGGAAGGGATTGGGGTTGTTCTTCTTACTCTTATTTCTACTTAACCATGCATTCTATTATAATATTCATCAAATCCATTCATTCATCCATTCATAACATTCATTCTGCATATCTATTTTAGTGCGCACTATAAGTAAATCCATTCATTCATTTATCTAACCATTCAATCACAACTACATAAAATAGTAAAATATTCAAACACATCGCACTCGGGGTTTTACCGTGGTTCACCCCCCTGGGCTCTGTCCACAAATATATTATGATTCTTTTCTTATTCATCAAAAGATGTTGTGCACATTACATCGTAATAGAGAGTACTGAGGCAGACCAGGACCGCACCAAGATCCATAGCTTATGACCTGACCCCCAGCTACATCTCTAGATTAAATCTATCTTATCTCCACAACTCTCAAAACAAAGTTCAACTCCAAAAGGATGCTCTCAAGTACTCAAAAGGTCTCGCAAAGATCTCATAAAGCCTAGATGGGATACATAGATAGATCGATGCCTCATTATACCTTATACTTCTTATATTTATATTACAAAAATGGGTTAAACCCTTACAATATGACTCCAAAACCATAACCCTAACATGGCTAGCTTTGTCCACAACTCGCCGGATTTCTCCAAATCTTGTCATGTGTGCTTCTTTTCCTCAAAATCTGGTGCAATCTCCTTCTTGGTTCAATCTGCCTCATTTTCTACATTGTTATCCCAAAACTGCCTGCTCCAAAAGGCCCCCAACACTAACATGTGGCTCGTTCCGAGCCACTCAACGTTAGTTCACCTTCTGAAACACTACCTCTAATTCATGAAACTTTTTTTCTAAGGCTGTCGCTTTCTCCTTGTCCTGTGCGCTCTTTCCTGCTAGTGTCTCCAAAACCTATGTTGTCATGTGTTTTGTCAACACTTCTTTTATTTCTGTATGCATCTGTGCCAAGATAGTTTGTAGTTCCTCTATCATCCTTTCAACCTCTTGCTGAAATGGCTCCAACTGATCCTTCCTTGCTTGTTTCTCCTCTTGCATCACCTTTACCTCTGCCTGCATAATTTTCAGCTCCTATGCAACCTTCAATCTTAAGGATATGTCCATGGTCTTCTGCCTCTTCTTCAAGTCCTAAACCACAACGTTCAAATTTTCCTCTCTCTGCTCCAGCTGCTAGATCTTCTCATCCTCTTCCAGGCTGGTCCAAATATGTGAAGTCTTGTCATACAGTTCTGCCACTTCTTTAAACTCATGCGCTATACTCTCTACGTGCGCAATATCCTCCTGCTCTCCCTTCTCCTGTAATTCTGGAGGTGTGTTGGGAGTTAATTTCTCTGTTAAGTCCGCTATCTCTTGTTTGTATTTTTCCATTGCCCGCACAATCTTCTGTATCTTCTCTTATGTTGTAACCTCTTGTGCCTGTGTGTAGTCTGGGATGCTATTGTATACTTTTGCAAGCTTATTCTCTAATTTATCTACGTGTTTATTCTCCTCCTCCTTCTCTAGTGTGATATGCTCACAAGTCACTTGCAAAATCTCATTCATTTCTTAGTCGAGCGCTAGGCTGGTGGCATCCACCCTAGCTCTAGACTGAACCTCCTGCATTATGATTTCTTGTAACCCATATAGTGGCTTTGTGGGTATGTTCGCCATAACCAACTCCATATGTTCCATGTCTTTCACTAGTGTCTGTGTTGTCTTTTCATATACTACCAACATCTCTTGTGTGACCTTGAACCTATCCTTGCTCATGACTACTTTCTGTATTATCTCTCCTTGTTCTTTCTATGCTTGTGCCTCCTGTAATTTTTTTTTCTATTGCGCTGTTGGATGATGCATTGAATTTAGCTGCAGTCTTTGTATGATGTCATGAACTTCTACTATATTTTTCATAATCTCCTCTCATTGTGCCTTTGCTGCAAGTAGTGCATTTTCCCCTCTATCCTAGACTTTATCTGCGACGAACTTTGCACCATATTATGTAATAGTAAGTACTGGACGTTTCTTGTGATACTCCATCTTCTTCCTTATTTATCCCTCCTGTGTTCTAGTTTTTTTCTTTGGTTGATCCAGGTGGATATTGGTGGCCACCTACCTATTCCAACTGGCTCCTATTGACAGTTTTAGTTCAACATGTTCTTATGTACTTCTTTGTAATTGTGGGTTATACACTTCTGGGGCTGTTTGAATCCCTACACATCTTCCAGGTGGGTATTTGTGGCTGCCCACCTAATCCAACTGGCTTATTTTGGAAGTTTTCATGTCAGCACGTCTTTCTGTACTTCTAGGGTCATTTTAGGGCCCTAAACAATGTTTTTTTGTCTTGCCATAGTCAAAATGTTGACGGACTCAAAGTTTGATAGCATCAATAGTTTGAAGAAATAATGTGTATTTCTCAAAAAGACCTTTCTATCTGGCTATCAAGTTCCTAAAACAAAGTTCGTATGCAAAATTTACGACCCCAAGAAGTTGAGGTACCAACTTACCCACGGGGGCCCACATAAATTTTTGCGTTTCATCTCCTAGGGTTAGGTTTTTGGATGCCTAGGATTTTGGCATTCATGAGTAATGTTAAAAAGGCCTCTGGAGCCTCAATGTAATCATTCTTCTCAGACGGATGCGCATAGAAGCCACATATCTTCTTAGAGATAGCTACCGCCATTCAAGCAAGTTGTTTTAGTTCTGCAGTTTTATAGTTTCAGTCTATTTTATTTATTCAATAGGAGTTATTGTTCGTTGGATATATGTTGTTGTTCTTCGTATCTCTGTATTATTGTATTTAGTCTGTTATTCATTTTTTTACGCTCATAAATCCTTATCAGTGGTATTGGAGTAGTCTTCTCTTCATTTATTTTTCTTCGTGCATGTCCCCGACAAGATCTAGGTATAAGAAGTTGGGACTCGAACCAGTGGAGCCTTTTCCCGATCGGTCACTCCGAGCCCAACAAAAACCCATGGGGGATGAAAACAAATATGATGGAGTAGGAGATCCTTTTAAAATGTTGTTCGAGGAATCCCTTGCACGAAAAAGGAATGAAATGATGGACAACTTTGGACAGCTCCTTCAGCATTCGCCTAGGAGACACATCTTCATCAAGCGTCCATGAAACCTCCTTTAAGGTATAGGTAAATTTTGATATTCCATTATTTGAAGGACTGATATATGCATATGTTGTAGATAAATGGTTGAATATGCTCGAAGGGTATTTTTCAGTCCATAATTTTTCCGATAGGGAAAATATTACTTTTGCACTCCTCAAGGCCATCCCCCATGTTAAAGACTGGTGTGATACTTACTCTGAGCAAAGGGCCATAGAGGAATCTACAATATTTTTGGTTGCCCCCATGTGGGATTCCTTTAGGGATTCCATCAAATAACAACACTATCCCGTTGGAAGCTACGAGGACTAGTACACAAGATGGACCACCCTACGTTAGGAAAGGAACCAGATTTCACCAATATTTTCCATACCCTACACACCAAATTGGGTATCAAAGACTCTGAATGACATCTAGTGCTCAAATACCGCAGTTTTCTACATAGATACATTCAAACATAAATGGATTTTTTGGACATCACATCATTGGGTACGACTTATAGATATGCTGTCAATATCAAGCATAAATTTATGCAGAAGAGGCGAGAATTTGGATCTACAAACTCCTCACATTCGAAGCAGGAAAAAGACAACCCTAACCCACAAAACAAGGGACAGAGGAAATATGGCCACTCTCATGACAACCAGTCCAATCCGCAACACAAGAAGGGTAATGATAATTTGAAGGAGACGAGAAAATGGCGTGAATACCATAAAAGCCCTTGGCACAACACCGAAGAATGCCGCTATAAGAAGTCACTAGTGGTCGAGTTGAAAGATTCCGAGTCAGAGGAATATTCTGACTCTGAATCAAATCCATAAGGAGGGAAGCGGATTATTGATGCCAACCCTAGTGCCATGGTCCCTACCACCGAAGTCCAGCCAAGTGAATCAAAATAACTAGGGGAAGGGGAGCACATCTTTCACTCACATATGTGGGTAAAGGGGGATCTTCTTCATTTCATTTTTGACAACGACAGTCAGAAGAACCTGATCTCAGTAGAGGTCATCAAGTGGATGGACCTGCCGAAGACACCTCACCCAAAACCCTACACCATCGGCTAGATTCACCAAGGAAGAGATCTTTGCGTCAACCAACAATGTCGTATACCCTACGACATCAAGCCATTCAAAGATGAGGTATTGTGTGATATTTCTCCCCTTGAAGTTTGTGATGTTCTTTTAGGAAAACCAAATTTGTGGAAGTGACATGTTATTTATGAGTCTAGACTCTGCAGCGTTATTATTACTTTAGGTAGACAATTGTATAAGATACCAGAGGTAGCGCCCCCTACCGCTATTTATTTAATCTTTGCTAAGCAATGCAGTAAGTCATTTCAAAGAAAAGGAATTCATCTTCTTTGTGATATGTGCTCATAGTAAGCATAACGTTGTCACCACATCCATGGCCTCTACAAAAATCTCTCTTTGCAGCAGAAGCAAGTGGACGAGATCATGGAAGTGTACAGAGACATATTCTCCTCACCCACCGAGGTACCGATGCACTGCCAAGTCAAGAATCCAATTGATATAACCCCCAGTGCACCTTTTCCTAATGGACTAGTCTATCATTGCTCGCTGATGGAAAATGATGAAATCAAGCATCATATCCCAGATCTGCTTCAAAAGGGGCACATCATGCCCAACTCCTCCCCTTGCAGAAGCCCAATTGTACTAGTTTAGAAGAAACACAAGACATGGTGGCTCTGCATTGATTACAGAGCATTAAACAAAATCATAGTCAGGAAATGATACCCAATTCCCCGAATTGATGACCTTCTTGACCAACTGAAGGGGGAAAATTTCTTCAACAATATTGACCTAAAGTATGGATACCACTAGGTTCCCATCAAACCAACTGAGGTATGGAAGGAAACTTTCAAATCTAAAGAAGGTCTCTTTGAATGGTTGGGCATGCCCTTTGGCTTAACAAATGCACCAAACACCTTCATGAGGTTGATAGATGATGTATTGAGACCCGTCACCAACTATTTTGTGTTGGTATATTTGGATGACATCCTCATCTTCAACAGAACTTGGGAGGAGCACATGCAACACATTCAACAGGTTTTTAGCACTCTGCAGCAGCACAAGCTATATGACAACTTGGAAAAAATCTCCTTTGGCATGAACACAGTCCAATACTTGGGCTACTTTGTTGATGAGCATGGGATACATGTGGATCTAGCTAAGATCCAAGTCATCCAGGACTGGCCAGCCTCGACCACACTAACCAAGCTTCAGATATTTTTGGGACTTGCCAAATTTTACCGATGGTTCATGTTAGGATTATCCCATATTGCATGGGCCCTTAGCCAAGTGACCAAGGGAGGTGGCAGGGAAAATTTCACATGGGATAAGGTACAAAAACAATCATTTGATGATCTAAAGAATCTCTTGTGGTCAAATCCAATACTCTCCTTTCCCGATCTGCAAAAACCGTTCAAGATTGAGAATGATGCATCTGACTATGTTGTAGGCGTAGTTCTCACTCAACATGGTCATCCAGTAGCATACCATAGTGAGACATTCTCAAATACCATCCAGAAATACCCCACCTATGACAAGGAAATGTATTCCATTGTACAATCTTATCATTAATGGAAACATTACATTCTGGGAAAGGATACAATCATCCACAATGATCACAAGCCTATGTAGTTCATATATACACAATGGAACTTGCAGAATGTCCGCCATCATTGGTCCACCTACATGTAGAAGTTCCATCTCAACATCAAGTATAAGATAGGGAGCACCAATTGTGTCATTGAATACCTCAACTGATCTCCCGTGGCGACACTCACCACTGTGCTCCATTCTTGTGGGCATGAGGCATCTGAGTGGCCCCAAATTTATCAACAAGATCTAGAATTCACCACCACCTATCACTTCTTGGGTATAGGCACGAATTTCATCGATTTTCACATTCAGGTCGCATTGTTATGCCATCTAGGAAATCTTTGTGTTCCTGCAAGTGAGCATGAAACGCTGATTTGGGAGGCTCACGACAGTCAGATGGCAGGACATTTTGGTGTGGAGAAAACTATGGTCATTCTACAAAAACATTTTTATTGGCCAAAACTTCGAAAAGACATCAACAAGTATATCAGATATTGCACTGCTTGTTCTATTTCCAAGCCAACCATAAAGAAGCAGGGCTTATACATCCCTCTTCATACTCCCGAGAGGCCTTGGGAATCCATCTCAATGGATTACATGTCTGGCCTTCTGTCCACCAAGAAAGGAAATGATTCATATTTTTGGTGGTTGATCGGTTTTCGAAGATGGCCATTCTCATATCCTGGAAGAATAGCATCACAATGGCAGATACTGCCAAGATCTTTTTTGAATGGGTGTGGGTCCATTTTGGGATACCATAGACCATCACCTCAGATCGTGATAGTCGGTTCCTCAACAGATTTTGGTTGAGTCTTTGGTCACTGTTGGACACCAAGCTAACTAAATCCACTGCTTTACACCCCCAAAATGATGGCTAGACAAAGGTCATCAATAGAATGATTGTGCACATCTTGCGCATGTCTAAATCTAAGCATACAAGTACATGGGATGAGAGTCTTCCTTATGTTCAACACAACTACAACAGAGCTCTCCATAGCTCCAATGACCATAGCCCATTTTAGGTGGGGATGGGATTCCAACCCTTGTGTCCCATTGATGTTTCACTAACCCTTGCAACCACACAGGAAGAATCTTTCCATGTTCAGCCTGAGTCTGACAAAGCTACCATATTCATTGAGTGGATTCAACACATTCGCTAATAGGTCCATGAGATTTTGCAGAAAGACAATGATAAGTACAAGCAACTACATGATCAACACCAAGTACCACACCAATTTCAGGGGAGAGAAAATGTATGGTTACATTTGCAGAAAGAGTGCCTTACAGGTCCCCGTCGGAAGCTCCTACCACTTCTCTATGGGCCTTACACTATCACCAAGGTTGTGGGTAGCAATTCTTTTGATATCAACACTCCACCCTTCCTTGGTTTTCACCATGTGTTCAATCTGGACCTCCTTCGACCATATTTTCCACCATTATTAGAAACCTCCGAGATCGCAGAACAGTTGACACCCAGAGAGATCAACCATGAATGCATGGAACATGCATCCATTGATCATATAGTGGACACACAAGTCAAGGGACTATCCAGTAGAGGATCCAACTTTATCGGGTTTTAAGGGCACAAAAACTCCTACACCAAGGAAAGTGGCTCACTCGCGAACAAATTCAGTAGAATTTCCCTCAAATCATGGGGTCACTCAACAAAATGGAGACCATTACTTCCTAATGGGGGAGGACTTATCCGGGTGGATATTGGTAGTCACCCACCTATTCCAACTGGCTCCTCTTGATAGTTTTAGTTTAGCACATTCTCTTGTACTTCTTTGTAATTGTGGGTTCTATACTTCCAGGGATGTATGAAGCCCTACACATCTTCCACGTGGATATTGGTGGCTTCCCACCTAATGCAACTGGCTTATTTTGGAAGTTTTCATGTCAGTACATCTTTTTGTACTTATAGGGCCATTTTGGGGCCCTAAACAATGTTTTTTTTGCTTTCCATAGTCAAACTATAGACCAGGTCATCATTTGACAACATGATGTGTAGTTCTCAAAAATACCTTTCGAACGGGCTATCATGCGCCTAAAACAAAGGTCGTATGCAAAATTTACAAGCCCAAGAAGTTTAGGTACCAACCTACCCATCGGGGCACACATAAATTTTTCGTTTCATATCCTAGGGTTAGTTTTTTGGATGCCTAGGGTTTTAGCATTCGTGAGTAATGTTAAAAAGGCCTCTGGAGCCTCATTTTAATCATTCTTCTCATATAGATACACATAGTAGCTACATATCTTCTTAGAGATACCTACCACCATTCGAGCAAGTTGTTTTAGTTCTGTAGTTTTACAGTTTCAACCTATTTTATTTATTCCTTGAAGTTATTTTTCATTGGATATCTGTTGTTGTTCTCTGTATCTGGGTGTTATTGTATTCAGTCTATTATTCATTTCATTTCTCTCATAAATCCGGATCATCAGTGGGGTTGAGGTCTATGCCTCAATTTTCTTCTTCTCCGCTTCCTTATCCTCTACTCCCTTTGGAAGAGATCTATATCCCTTCTCTCCACCCCCCTTTACTTTTTTCCTTGACACAATATATTTCTTCCTTAGCTTCTTTCTTGTTGTGCCACTTCTTAAGGCTTGACCATGCTCTGCAACTTTCCTTGTATTTTCTACTAGATTGCTTGTCTTCTTTGATGTTCCTTATTTTGCTTGATCCTTGGGGTTTGTTCCTTTCTTTTGTGTGATTGGGACCTTCCACTACACAAGAAAATCCTTCACGATCCAATCTACTTCCTCATACGATGTACTATATCTAATTTCCATCCACTTCTTCTTTGGATCCCTTCTGGCCTGAATCCACAAATGGTGTCTTCAAGCCTTGAAATTAACAATCCCTTCATTTTATTGAACTACTTCGACTGGAATCCTCCAAACATTGGATTTCTTCTGCTGCATGTCTTCCAAGAACATGGAAAATACCGTGATGTTCTCTTGCTGATTCTTAGAGTCCTTTGCCTACTATAAACCTATATACCACGTTGCGTGAAATTTCCCACTTCTATGAAAAAATAATGAAAATTTGGGATCCTTCCATCCCACCAATTCTATAAGTATTAACAACCAAGAGTAATGGAATTATGTTCCATTATCCTGTACATCTCTGCAATCTATCAAAAACTGGTTCAACAAATATGGTACCCCGCTGAATACTACACCCTTTTCGCATTGCGCCACTATTGCTATAGCTCTTATTGGGGCCTCTTCCTTCCTACAATTCCTCAAAAGTTTGCAAGTCATCTGCTTTGTAGAAAATTTTTTTGCAGGGTCATTGATGTCCTTTATGATTATACCCCTAGTTCCCCTATTTGTTCTGAATTGCGCTTTAACTTCATCTGCAATTTCTTTATCCCTGGATTTATTGTCCAAGTAATCTTATGGTCTGGCACCACTAGTAGGAAATCCTGTAATCTTGGTTATGAAATCTATATCTATGGTGATCGACCTGTCTATCCATAGGATACCTCCATGTACCCTAGCTAGAAATTGCTTCACACAGAGGCCTACATTTTTTTACCGTGCTCGAAATGTGGTATGTCCAAAAGATTAATAATTCTTGAATTGTAAACACCTACGATCCACTGTGTGGGCTCTAAAATAGGTTTCCCTAAGGGTCCTACCTCCCTCCTATTCTCCAGGTACACTTCCTGCATGAATTTAGGAAACTTGGATGTGTGTGTTACATCATCATCCACATATTTGAGCTTCAACACCTTCCCTAGCATGTCTTCCACTGCAACTACAACGCCTGGTATATAAGGTAAAGTGATTTCTATTATGCCTGGTGCTTTCCTCTTCTAACCTGTGGCTAGGATCTCTTCTGTATCTTCTTCCTCAGCTTCCTCTTATTTTTCTCCCTCTATTTCCTGCTGGCTTGTAATATCTTCGACCATGACTTCAACTGCGATGACTTCTTTTGTTTTTCCTTTTCCTCCATTTCTGCAGGGTTTTCAGAACTAGGGTTTGTGATTTCATTCAGGTTTTCCTTGCTCTGACCCACTTGCACCTGTTCTACGGTTGATATTTCTTCCTCTATCCTAGTGGGCCTGATAGATTCAGTTTTTGATGTCGTAACATCCTCCAACTCCACAAAACTTTCTAGTTCTCCCATTCTTTCATTCTTTCTTCCTGATTGTTGGGTCACTCGTGCAAATCGGATGAGAGTGCCAACCTTTGGGTGTGCCATCTAACTATTTTTACACATAATCAAATGAATTTTCATATTTATCAATCACACATTTCTCATGCTCTCATGTGATTTGTTTCTCAAAAATCGCTAAGTGTCAAACTTGTCCATTCTTTTCCCTTTTTATAAACTTGATCATTAATGTTTTATCTTGTTTTTCACTTTTTCGGTTATTTATTCGTTCCTTCGCGTGGTATCTAATTTTCCTACGTGCAACCTTCCAAATTACGTCTCACCAATTCTCTATCTGTTGCACGATGTCATTCCCAACTATCTCTGTATCACTTATTCCTCTTAACTAATTATTTTTATCTTTTTCTTTATTTTTCTACTTTTCTTCCCTTTTCTTCTTTTACCTCCTATTATTTACAATATGTACAGTTCTACTTGTTGCAATGAAACTATTGATATTTAGTGGGTCGACTGTCCCTATACAGTTTCATTCAACTACCATTCACCCTTCCTTGAATTTCCTTTCCTTCTAAGTCTTGCAGTTGTACAAAACCTCCATATGTGACAAATTTTATCTGATATGGCCCTAGCCAATGCATTTTGAGCTTCTCTGGGTGCTACAAATACTTTCTGTCATAGAGGAGAACCAAATATCCCTCCTTAAAATTATTCTTCTTGAAATTTATTTCATGTCATGCCTTATATTTTTATTTTTGTACCTCCTGATGAAATCTTGCTATGATTCTATCCTCTTCCAATTCCATCAGTTGAGCCAATCTTTCCTGCATTGCGCCTCTTTCTATCATATCTGTGATTGTTGCTATGCGCATACTTGGTATCAAATAATCTAAGGGAACTACTGCCTCCTATCCATACACCATCATAAAGGGTGTTTTCTCTATTATCTTCTTGTAGGTAGTCCTATAAGCCCAAAATACTGCTAGTACTTTCAAATCCCAATAATCTATGTTCACATTATAGTTCTTTGTCAAGGAATTCTCCAAAATCTTGTTGAAGGCTTCCACTGTTCCATTTTATTAAGGGTGGTAATGATTACTCTTCTGGTGTTATATATTAAACTCTTCAAGCATATCCTCAATTATACTATTGTTGAAGTGTGTCCCATGATCACTCATCAGTATTCTTGGGCATCCAAACCTTGTCACTATATTCTCAAATAAAAAGTGTGTTAAAATCTTTGTGCTGCAATCCTTCACTGGTGCTGCCTCAACCCATCTGTTCAAGTATTTCATCCTTGTAATAATATATGTTGTCCCTTGACCAAGTTTTGAGGATCCTTGGTCACGTTTGACCTATTTTTGGTACTTTGACAGGATGTCGAAGGTGGAGCGCAAGTCGAAGCGGAGATTGCAGGATTTGGGCCCGTTTTTAGGGATTTTTGGGTTTTGGGATTATGTAACGGGTATGGGGATGTCAGCCCATGGGTTTACCCATGTTTAGGCCCTCTTTGTAATGTATAAATAGATGTCTAGGTGATGTAAGAAGGAGGTGTGTATAAGACGATATATGCATCTGTGTGATGAGGTGCTAAGTGCAAGTGATAGTTGTATATGCTTTGTGCATGCTGTGTGAGACTTGCAATGCTAAGTGCAAGTGATTGTAAGAGACTGCGAAGATGATTTGTGTTGTAACTCAGGGAAGGAGGATCTAGCAGAGTGCACGTAGATCTCCTATCCTCTACAGAGTAAGATATCATGGCTTTGTACATGTAGAAGATTGACAAAAAGAAATAAAGAAGAAGAGTTGGTGGACATAGCCCCAGGGTGGGGGTGAAACACGTATATCCCGTGTTGTGGTTGCTTTGTGATTTATGGTTGTTCTCTTGTTTATGTGATTAAATGCTTAGTGCACTGATATATGCTTAGAAGAATCTAATATGATAGCTTAGTGCTGAATAATGTGAATGAATGCTAGATCTGATCTATGTTGGTATGCTTAGTTCTTGAATCTATTGGATCTGTGTGAATACTGTGCTGATCTATTATTAGGGTTTAGTTGTGTTGTAAACTAAGATTGAATATTAATGAACTATAACTTCTAAGTTCTATGTTAAGGTGTTACAATCACAGATATGTGTCCCAACTAAGGTTGTAAACATCTAAGTTCTGCAACCACCCCTGCCTATACCTTGGGTGAGACTTCATCTACTTCGTAGGTGTTGCTGAAAGAGCTGATAGTTAGGGTTTTGTTGGTGCACTCTTGAGCGTTGTACCCTGGGTCTTCCCCTGTGCCAACAAATGGTTCCATTGTCGGGACATGAAACTATGATTGCTGGGAACTGAATAAAAGAAAGCTCTGTGCATAGATTTGTCGCTTTAGTGTGTAGTAGTCTACTTGACTTGTGAAGCTCTGTGCTAAGAAGAAAAGTCAGATATGAAGAAAAAAGGTAATATCTTAAAGCTTTAAGCTTTGATAAAGGTAAGAACAGTGAAACATTTTGATTGAAAAGGTAAGATAAGTGGAAATTTTTGTTTCAAAAGTATGGATCTAGGTACATTTGATAAATTTTGTCCCAGCTTGAAAAATAGGGAACAACTAGATGAAAGAAGGTTTGATATGAGTAGATCTAATAGAAATAATGAAAGATATGTTATTACTATGCATAGAAAGAATATTTGGACTAACAAATGGATGGAGGATCCTAGAAAGAAATTTTTGCAGGCTAGCTACTATGATCCTAGTGCACAGTATAGGAAAGGCTGGGGATCATTTCAAAGAAAGAGAGGATTAAATATTTGTTACAGTTGCAGAAGACTGGGACATATTGCTAAGGAATGCCATGGTAGAAGACCTAGTTGTCTTTGTTGTAAAGCTATGGATCATGAAGTTTTAGATTTCCCTAGAATGATTGCCAATCTTGACAGAATGAATATAAGACAAGAAAACCCTGAGGAAGGTCAAGAAACTGAGACCATGGAAGAACCCCAGAAAGAATCATAGAATGTATTGCTACAAATGAAAGAAACCCAGAAAGAATCAGAGAATGTATTGCTACAAATGAAATAAACCTTAAATGATCACAAAAATATCAACTTATCAGAGATCTTCAAAGAAAAAGAATGCATAGAAGAAATAATAGGAGACTTCGACATTGACTATGTCCTGGATGAAGAAACACGGGTAAATATCATGATAGAAAGAACTTGGGAAACTCTAGGAAAGCCTACTATGATTCCTTCATTGGGAGGAATAGGATTATTTAGAGGAAAGCTATTAACCCTATGTAGAAGACTCAGCCAGATATCTATGAGTGCTCATGGAACTTCGACAGAGGAAGATTTTGAGGTTGCTAAATTTATTGAGAGCAGTGCCCCATTTGATATGTTACTAGGAAAAACTTGGATTGAGAAAGATCAGGCCAGAAGAAAAGAAGAGGAAGTCTTAGAACAAAAGAAGAAAGAATTAAAAGTTTTCATGACTAGGAGGATAACACACTTGATTGAAGAACAAGAGAACATATCAATGCTGCTCAGAACCAGAAACCTGGATGTTGAAGTTGAAAGAACACAAGAAGACTCATCGAAGAGTGGAGCACCTACCCCAGACAAAGAAGAAGTATTACTCTCTAACCCTACGAAAGACCATCAACAACATGAAGTGACTATGGTAAAAGGAGATAAAAATCAAAATGGAAAGAGGAATACCGAGATAAAGATTACAGGGAAGAAGGCTAGAAAGCTCAGTAAGAAGAGATCAAAGATAGAAAAGTTGCAGAAGGTTACAGAAGGGACATCACAGAAGAAAGGTTTGCAAAAATGGAATTTCGCCGGGATATTAGAATAACGCAACCTGGCACTTCACCATGATGAAGAAATATAGCCGTTGAGATAATTATAACTGTTAGCTCGATGCCCCAAACAGTTAGCACAACATTTATGGCCTGAAATCTTGCCATTAGACCATTGGGACCACACCACAATGGATAGAATCGCATTGATGAAGGCCTCTTGTCTGTTGGAGAGATCCATTATCTCGTGTCTACTTATTGCGTCGACTATTGCACCGAGAAAATTTTTGTGAATTGTATCCAGGCCAACCCATTACTACCACGTTATGTTGATTGAGATGGACACCTATTCTATTTCTTTGAGCACTCACCTAAAGCAAGTGAAAAAAGTAGTCATAGAGTAACGTCGAGTTGCGCAGTAGGAGAAGGTTTCTCTCAAGTCAAATTTTGAAGATGAGAAAGCACAAATCCAGCAAGAGAAAGAGCAGTTGATCGTAGAACATCTCGGAGTCAAAGAAGCAGTCAGCAGAGCACTTCGCTCTATGACAAGCTTAGAGAAAAAAGCAGAAGAACTAGTAGAGCATCAAGTAGCGCATCTTGTGGAAGCTATCTAGCAGCTTCAACAGAGAATCGCAGATCTGGAGCTACGAACAATGCCCAACACTCCGCAGGATGTATGAGATCAAAGAGAAGAAACTGCTTGAAGTGAAGTTGAGAGAATCAAGACCCTCACCATAGAATGTAAAAAAATAAGTGATCACAGTGCCTAGACTTATGAGCGACTCATTGAGGATCCTGAACTGAAGGCACTAGAGTCACAACTCCAGGAGGTAAAGCAACAAGCAAAAATAGTACATGCATAGTTGAAGCCCCTATTAGCCATTGAAATGATGAAGCGATCCTAGGAACAACGCACTACTCAACAACAGGTCCACACCATTCAGAGAAAATTCATGGAAGTGACTCAGAGGCTCCAACCAACACAGGATGAGGCTTGCTAACTATTCACAGAGATTGAAGGCCGAGGAGAAGAACTGGAGCAAGTCATCACTACAGCTAAACAATGCTTAGAGGGACCTGACAATGAAGCAGTTATCCAAGAGTTCGTCGAGCAGGAGGTCGTGGTGCAACAACAGGTCGAAGCAGCTCGAGCCAAGCTTGAGGCTTTTGAAGCAGAGCTACCCAGACCAGAGTGACTTGGAACGAGTCACGGGTGAGTGTTGGGGGCATGTTGGCCCTTGAACAAATTTTGAGGATCCTTGGTCATGTTTGACCTATTTTTGGGACTTCAACAGGCTGTCGAAGGCGAAGCTCAAGTCTAAGCGGAGATCGTGGGATCTCAGCCCCTTTTTAGAGAATTTTTGGTTTTGGGATTATGTAACAGGTATGGGGATGTTGGCCCATGGGGTTACCCATGTTTAGGCCCTCTTTGTAATGTATAAATAGATGTCCAGGTGATGTAATAAGGAGGTGTGTATAAGGCAATATAGGCATCTGTGTGATGAGGTGCTAAGTGCAAGTGATAGTTGTATATGCTCTATGCATGCTGTGTGAGATTTGCAAGGCTAAGTGCAAGTGATTGTAAGAGACTGCGAAGAGGATTTGTGTTGCAAGTCAGGGAAGGAGGATCTAGAGGAGTGTGTGCAAATCTCCTGTCCTCTGCGGAGTAAGATATCATGGATCCGTGCAAGTAGGAGATTGACAGAAAGAGATAAAGAAGAAGAGTTGGTGGACATAGCCCCAGGTTGGGGGTGAAACACGTATATCCCGTGTTGTGGTTGCTTTATGCTTTATGGTTGTTCTCTTGTTTATGTGATTAAATTATTAGTGAACTGATATATGCTTAGAAGAATCTAATATGATAGCTTAGTGCTGAATAATGTGAATGAATGCTAGATTTGATCTATGTTGGTATGCTTAGTGCTTGAATCTATTGGATCTGTGTGAATACTGCATTGATCTATTATTAGGGTTTAGCTGTGCTGTAAAATAAGACTGAATATTAATGAACTATAACTGCTAAGTGCTCTGTTAAGGTGTTACAATCATAGATCTGTGTCCCAACTAAGGTTGCAGATATCCGAGTCCAACAACCACCCCTGCCTCTACCTCGGGTGAGACTTCATCTGCTTTGCAGGTGTTAATGAAAGGGTTGGTAGTTAGGGTTTTGTTGGTGCGTTGTTGTAAACGTTGAAACATGGGTCTGCCCCTGTGCCAACAATATATCTGGCTCCTCATCTTCTTGTTGGTGGATTAATTAGACCTACAAAATATATTGCCCATTTATCAAACACTTGTAAAGTAACATGTAGTCTCAGTGGAATCTCATCCCTTCTAGATGGCTTCCCAACTCTTTGAAAAACATCACACTTCTGACAATATTCCTTTTAATCCATATGAATTGTTGGCCACCATAATATTGTGCGCAATATATTTTGCGCGGTATATTTTCCTACTTAGTGTCCTCATGTAATCCCTTCATGTGCCTCTATCAAAATAATGGGTATTTCATACTCCATCACACATATCCTCAAGATTTTATCTGCTTCAAGTTTGTATAAATGATCTGCAATCAACTGATAATCTGCAGATCTGACCACCAAGTTTTTCTTCTTCACAGTAGTAAATTCTCTTGGTGAAAATCATGTACTCAAAAACTCAGTAATGTCAGCAAAATATTCATCTTCTATTTGTACTAAAAATAATTTTTCATTGGGAAAGTTGTCTTCCAAGTTACTGGGCTTTTCTCCATTCGTTATCCTCGATAACTAATATGTTCTTGCATTAATTCTTTTAGGCTTCACCACAACTTCAAAATCAAATTCCTGAAATAATAATAGTCATATGCATATCCTTCACCCCAACACTTTATTATTAACTAAGTATCTCAGAGATGAATGATCTATAAACATCTTAAAGTGTTGTCCCAACAAGTAATGTCTATATTTCAGTAAAAAATAAACCATAGCTAGACCTTCTCTTTCTGTAGTATTGTAGTTCTGCTCTGAATCTGACAACTTCCTGCTTGCAAAAGAAATAGGGTGATCTATATCACCTTCTCCTGGATGGGTTAATACTGCTCCTAATGCAATTTCATATGTATCCACATGCACATGAAATTCCTTTAACCAATCTGGGAAAACCATAATTGGCGCAGTAACCATCTTTTCTTTTAAAATATCCAAACTCTTATGGCATTCATCATTCCACTGGTACTTAGTATCCTTCTTCACCAAATTCTCCATTGGCGCGGTAATCTATGCATATCTTCTTATAAACTCCCTATAATATCCTTTATGGCCTGATGTACTTTTCAACTTCCACAATGACTTTGGTGGTGGTAAGTTAACTATGAAAACAATTTTAGCAGGATCAACCAATAGACCCTGTTTACACACCACATTTTCTAAAAAAATCTTGAAAGGTGCACTGAAAATACATTTCTTAATGTTCAATGATATCTGACACTGTCTACATCTATCTAACATCAACCTTAATACTTCAACATGATCCTTCAACTAACTGAACAATGTCCAATCATCTAAGTAAACCTCCAAAAACTTATGAATAAAGTCCTTAAAAGATGCTACTACCACCCTTGAAAAAATGGTTGGTGCATTCTTCAATCCAAATGGCATGATTGTATATTGAAATGAGCCCCACTCTGTAGCAAATTTATTCTTATGTCTATCTTTTGGCGTGATCCTAATATAATTATAACCCGAAAATCCATTTATAAAAGAATAAGCATCTTGACCCCCAACTCTATCCAAAACTTCGTCTGTGAATGGGGTAGGAAAAAGATCATGTAGGAAAGAATCATTCATTTTTCTCAAATATACACAAATCTTGATCCCTCCTTGATTATTTTATTTCACCACCATAGGACTAATCCATTCTGACTCTTCTACAAGTTCTATAACACTAGCTTCTAGCATGTTTCCAATTTATGTATTCACCTTCTCTTTATATATTGGATTCAATCTATACGACCTTTGTCTGATAGGTCTTTATTTTGGCTTCAATGGGATCTTCATCTCTCCTAGATATCCTTCTAACCCTTTCATCTCTGATAATGTTGTTGGGAATAATTCATTGTACTCGCGTAGTAATTTTGTGTTCCTCTCTAATGCCTGATTATCCAAATAATCTCCAATACTGGCCATCTTTGGGTTGTCTACAGTTCCAATGTTGACATTCTTAATATTTAGTGGTGCAGCATAATATTCTGAATCCCTCTTGGGGACTTCTACTTCCCTTTTTCCTTCCACTTCTGGAATATGTATGTTGCGTGGATTATCTTATGTTGGTTCTTTTTATTCTGTGATATGACAACATTGTAGCAATTGTTTAACTATCTATCTAGCCTGCTTCTGATATGTTAGGACTATTTCAAAACCTGGTTCTTCAAATATCCTATCTCTTACCACTTTTAGCGCTGTATCAATCTATGTACTATCATGCTCAAAGGAAAATGTAACTACAAAGTTTTGTTGTATCTCTTATCACTTAGCAATTTCTTGGCGTTGTTCATGTTCTATGTACCAATTCTTCAGAATTCCTTCTAGTGTGTGAATAAAATGGTGTGGCCATTCTTCTGGTGGTACTAATCTCCAATAAACCATGCACCTTTCTACATGTTCTTGAGGTTTTCCAAATCTCTCATATTTTTCCTCATATCTTTTCTCTTTCTCTGCACCAAATCTTATGCGCAATAACCTTTTGCATTGAAACCAATTGTTGATCTTTTCCTTGTGTGTACCCCACCATCTTGCATGTGTAGATTTTAAAGAAATATCTAATGTTGGTAATCTTTGATTTTCCATAACCTCTACCTCATACTTCATTAAAATGTCTTCTAAATCATTCAAGCCATAACAAGTAGGAGGTTCTCTTACCTCTATACCAACCCATCTCAACGCATGTGTCAATCTGGCACACCTCCTGGTAGATAATTCATGTAGTCATTGTTGCCAATTTTTGAGTCTTGTGTCATAGTTTGAAGCACAAGAACTAATACTCCTCCAACTGAGCATGCCATCTACAGTTGGGTTGATATAATCTTCTTTGCATGCAGTAGTTTTGTATAATTGATTCGCATCTTTTGTTGGGATATTATTTGTAGGTTCAACATACCTTCCTCCTTCTGAGGGATCCAATGGTGCAATAACTCTGTATTCTCTAGACTCAAATATCATCTTTCTCATCTACAAATTGATAATATCCTGGTTATCAAAAGCCCAATCCAGACCCAATAATGTTGGATATGGCAAAGTATTGTCTACTATGTCAATGAATTCAAAATCAACCATGGTGTGCACACCATATAAATCTATTGGAATCCCCTTCAACCTCCCAATTGGTACCACTCTGTGCTGATTTTCCAACTTCAACTGAATAGGTGAATACCCCAATTGTGGTTCTCCCATAGCTTTCCAGGTTTTCTTTGGCCTAACATTGACTTCAAATCCTAAGTCTAGTGTAATATCCCCCATATTGAAATCTCATATGTTAGCATTCAATATGATTTCACTATTGGTTATTCTCTTCTTACAGACCTGATTTACACTTTTTAACCCTTCTTTCCTAGGGTTACACTTTTCTAACAAATTCTATAATATTTTTATGGAATTTTTATCACTCAACAATTTGACACAAGCTCCCAAAAAGTTTCTTAAGTTAGTTACTTGTTTTGAATACTTATTTTGATTGGTATGATCTATTAATGAAGGCGTGTCATGTACTGGTATCTCATCTACTAGCTTCGTTCCTGAAGTGGACACAATATTTTCCTTCAAGATCTCTTTTCTAGGTTCTTTGAATATCTCTTTCTCTTTTTGTGCATAAAACTTTTGTTCATGTGCTATATACTTCCTAAACCACTGGTACTGGTCCTAATCCTTCTTGGATGCATCTTCTCTTGTCTTAGCTCCACCTCTAGTCACTATGTTAATCTTATTTCTGTATTCTTCTATATTTTCCACCCCGATCCATTGCACGTTTTGATTAGTCTGGTTCCTCTTGTCCTGTATTTTTATCAAAAGTGTTGTGCAGTATTCTATTGCATGGTCTATTGCATGATAATACATACATTTTGCAGGTGGTTGTGGGAATTCTTATGCATATTTATTTGGCTTCTGGCAGTTATGACACACTACTGGTCCTCAGCCTCCTTCAAAGCCTCTTCGTTCATGACATCCTCCTTTGAACCCTCTTCTATTTTCCTGATTGTCTCTGCACAGTGTGTTATAGTGAGGTCCTTCATTATACTGTGGCTATGGGTTATTGTACTATTGTGGTGTTGCGCACTGCTGTGCATGATTACACTGTAGTTTCCCTTGAAACTGTTGTGCATTATACTGTGGTTGTGTTGCAAACTGTTGTGCGATATTGTACTATAGATTTTGCGTGGTGTTATATTGTCACTGTTGTGCATATTGTCCTGTTATATGTTCAGCCTACACCCTGTATGTATCTGAAATCCTTTCTTTCATCGTATCCAAGGTTCTACAATCCTTGTCTTCATGTCCAACTGACTTACAAAAGTTACAAAATGTACTCTTTGGTACTGTCTGGTACTTCTGCATTAAGGGGATGTGATAGGCATCATGCCCATGTGTTTTTCAAATCTCACACCATGGTCCTCCTAAAGCTAAAGGGTTTGGAATACCCACTCCAATATACTATGAAAGTAATGGACACTCATTCTTGTGGTGAACTTCTATCTTGCACATTGTACACCAGACATCTTCTATTTTCTCCTTTCCTTTATTTTGATTCAACTAGAATGTTAGGTTCTTCATATATTTCTTCAGCTCTTCCATTGTTGTATCTATATGCTTGTATTGATTTTCCTCTAACTGTAAAGTTGATTGCAGGGCCTCCCCCTGACTTTGGAATTTCTACTCTCTCAAAGGATACTTCAAGTGTGGCAACAAAGAATCAACAAACACATGTGTATGTTGTGTATCATTAATGGTGTACTTTAACTTACCTTTTAACCTCTTGAACTTCTAGTCCACTTCCCAGAATGATTATCTTGGTTTCTACTTCATCTCTATCATTTCATTCATAAATTGGTCTTCTGAGCTAGGTTTCTAAAATTCATTGATTAACTGCCTCTTCACATCTACTACAGTTGTAGGTGTTCCCGTTGGATTATTTGTTGAGAGACCCATGTACCAATGTAATGTGCGGTCTCTAAAAGTGTTTTCCAACTATGCAACCTTTGTATCCTCATCTATAATATGCTTTTCTACCCATATCTTCTCATAGATCAATGAATGTTTTTCTGGATCATATGACCCATCCCCTTGAAACTCTGATAGCCTGATAGTTAGATCTTGTCCTGCCATTGTGAAATTTTTTGAACTACCACCTCATCATGGTGTATATACTTGAGTGCTAATTTTTGAACTTGCACTTCTGCTACTGGGTCCACATCCTAGAAAAATTATTCTACCACTAATGACTTGTTGGTTAACTACTTCTTCTTCAGTTGTATTAGTTTCACATGAGGTTGTGGGTTCCACACTACTTCAGATCTAGAGTGGAGAGCCTTCTTTTGCGTTGAACCCAAGACCTTTGGTTTTCCTCTCATATGTGATGTGTAAGATATCCTCAATCTACCCTGTGGCGCGAAGATCCTCTACCTCTTCCTCATTGATGTCCAAGCCCTCTCACTCAGCTATTGCGCTCTTCTTATTATTCATCCTATATTGGTAGGGTCGTCTATTGCACGTCACACCTACATTCCTTATGATTTCCCTAGTCTGTTCATCATCCATCATGATGGGTTCAATTTCCTCCTTCTTATGGCTACTCTCTAGAGCCTTCTCCATTTCTTAGATCCTCCTTAGTGCTTCCCCCAACTCCCCCATGCATGTATATTGACCTAGTTGTCTGATTCCATGGTCATCACACCTTTATCATGTAGTAATATCTTAATTGACGTGTAAAGATACCTAATGTACCTCCCTCTGGGTCGTTTCAAGAAATCCTGCTCTCCAGTAGTATATGACTTCGTTGTATCTACTGCAAACTTAGTGATAAAACCTGCAGTAATGTTTTATAACCAGAAATCCAATGTGCGCATGAATTTATTATTAACCCTTTCCAACCATGTGATATTTTTCAGCAGTCCACACCACTAGGCTAATCCGATTAGTCATATGGGTATCTTTTAACCTCAATATCCACTCCTGTAATAACTTTGGAAAGAAATAGAAATATGCTTCATGCAAATTAGTAAACACATACCTTTGTAAATATTGGTGCGGTGTATACCTGGAACCCTTATTATGTATCTATGCGAAATCCAACTGCTTTGTCTCCAACCATATTTCAATCTCTTTCTTCATAGGTTTCCATGGCCTGAACATCCCTTTCTACCACTGCATCTTCTTCACCAAACCCTTTCTTGTCTCTCCTTCTGAGTTCTAGCCGACAATAGAACCATTTGTTGGACATATGGGTTGACCTGGGTTCTACCTTATTCCTCCAACAAAACCCTTATCACCATTGGCCCTTCTAGTAAACCATAAGGCTACACTGCACATAGAGTGCACATCACAGTCTCAACTGAGATGGTTTATGGGTGACTGTAGGATGCAAGTGTCTACAGTCATGGAAGGGATTTGGGTTGTTCTTCTTACTCTTATTTCTACTTAACCATGCATTCTATTATAATATTCATCAGATCCATTCATTCATTCATTCATAACATTAATTATGCATATCTATTTTAGTGCACTTTGTAAGCAAATCCATTCATTCATCTATCTAACCATTCAATAAGAACTGTAGAAAATAGTAAAACATTCAAACACATTGCACTCAGGGTTTTACCGTGGTTCACCCCCCCTGGGGCTACGTCCACAAAGATCTTCTTCTTCTTTTCTTATTCATCAAAATGCATTGCGCACGTTACATCATAATATAGATTAGTGAGGCAGACCAAGATCACACCAAGCTCCATAGCTTGAGACTTGACCCTCAGCTACATCTCGAGATTAAATCCATCTGAGCTCCATAGTTCTCAAAACAGACTTCAACTCCAAAAATATGCTCTCAAGTAATCAAAAAGTCCCGCAAAGATCTCACAAAGCCTATATGGGATACATAGATAGATCGATGCCTCATTCTACCTTAGAATTATTTTATTTATATTACAAAAGTGGGTTAAACCCTAACAATATGACTCCAAAATCCTAACCCTAACATGTACATTATCCACATCTGTGTCAGAATTCCGTAAATCCTTTCGCGCATGTTGATTTTACTCAAAATTTGGTGCGCTCTCCTTCTTGGTCCAATCTGCCTCGTTTGCTGCATTGTTCTCCCAAAAATTCTTGCTCCAACAACTGTTATGGAGGATGTGGTTGTTCTTTTCACCGTACTGAGTCCAAGGTCTCTTGTACATCCCCTGCAAACACACCTATGTTTTTATATATGATATAACTTGAAAAACATATACAAGTGCATACCTTGAAATCTTTGTAGCATCGTCCAACTTGTCTTCCAACCCGAAACTAGATACCGTCTTGACAATGAGAGGCTAGAAACTAAATGAGAAGGTTCAATTTTGACCACAGAATATTAACAAGCTAGAAAGACTAAAATTTCAATTTTGACCACAGAATCAATTTGACCAGAAGTCAACCTATGAATTTGAATAATCAAACTTGACTTTGACCAGTTAAACTTTGACTTTGACTTTAACCAAAAATTCAAACCTGACATTTTTGCTAGTTGAGGGTAACAAGAGGTACGCTAGGCTAGGGTTCACTAGAATTCCCAAGAATTATGTCAAACGTTTCACTATAGGTTCCCAAACAAATGGGTTAGGGTTTGTTGTCATTGCAAAACCCTGATTGCAACTGCAACTGCAACTGTAATTAGTGTCGCAACGAGATTGAAAATGAACTTCCCAATATACCTTCCATTGGTTAGACTATATGAATATAGTGTGGGCCCATAACCTATTAAAATAACTGATGTGCACATTTTAACCATAGACACTATCTCTATTGTCACCCATTCATAGGCACAAATCCACCTCCGAGCACCTTAACCTTTGACATAATTATTCCAGAAAGCCATACTAGAACCAACAGATAAACCCTATCTACTAACTTCAGTGACAACTCAAGACAAGTATAGCGCTCCTTCTCCAAGGGTAGTGCACAAGAGAGAGTCTCCATATCCACAGAACAAGTACCATACACAACTGCAGCAGTTGCAATTGCACTACTCTCTCAAACTTGCGCCATACTTAGCAAGAATATTACCAAGAGTATCACAAAGAATATCACCAAGAGTTTCACCAAGCACCACCAAGAATCACCCTAGAAGATGTGCCTTCCTTGTATTCCACTACAACTCCAAACTTGCGCTATACTAGCTGAGAGAGTGAGTGTGGTGAGTGAACAAATGATCCAAGACGTCTTCGATTTATATTAATCTGCCCATTGGATTTTCTCACTGGGTTGACCTGAATTTATGGTAATTATATTCTAATATTATTTATTCTGCTAGGCCGACTTGTCTTCTAGGGTTTTTCACACATTAGTTTAGGGTTTCTCTTACTTATGGAATATTCTAATCTAGTCAATGGTTACGTGTGGAGGTTAATACCTCCTACAACTACCGTAACATCAACATAGAGCTCGATCTCTGGCCCCCCTTTTCACCTCTCTCCCTTT
>JASDQU011100141.1:5565-23416 GCA_032191745.1 Picea mariana | reverse complement strand
GCACTATCCACTTTGAAGAGCATGCTTGTTACCAAACAGTTCTTAACTATATTCGATAAAAAGGATTTTAAGTTCACTAATCAATCAACCACTATGTTTCAGATGTGAATGATTGTGGTCAATTATTTGGGTTCTGTTGAGACCAGTTCCCACTTCTGGAATTTCCCTCCCCTTATCTATTTTCCCAACTCCTTTTGTCCTTTTATTTTCCCTCTTCTATACTTACCCTAATTCCCCTTTTCTTTTTTCCCTTCTATTCTCCCTTTCTAGTTCTTATACTTAGTCGTTTTTCCAAAATGGCGGGTTTGCGGGTTGGCAGACTCGTGAATCCTCATCTCCATCCACACTCTCACATCATGAGTTCGACCGACTGCCACATTATTCTATAATTAACCATTTTTGCAAGCGTGGGTTCCCAGGTTAGCGGGTTTGAAGGTTTCATATCCCTTGTTTCGTGAACTACATTTTGTACCTGAATGATCCATGATCTAAATTTTGACCATTTGATTCCCCAAGCTCCTAAATATCTCATCCCTCCTATGATCAATCGAATTGACCGCATTACAACACTTAGCCAATTCTTAACCTTTTGCAACGGTGGGTTCATGGGTTCTCGGGTTGGCGGGTTCACAAAAGTCTCAAATGTTATTTTCTTCCATCCATCCCTGCCACCTTCGGGCTATTCCCAAGATGCATTTAGTATGGTTTAATGCTAATAACTCATCATGCAGTTCTCGTAAATATTGTCATTAATAGGTGAAGGGCTCGATGAATTTCCTTATTAAACCACATTAAAGCATGATTTGCGGAAGATTATATATTATCTCTCAAGCCCTCATTTCAAATATTATATGTATCAAAAGAATGCTCTCATCAACTTATGGTAGCAGCAGCTCGATAGCATTTCTGTGGAGATACTTTGAACATTTTTGGACGAGAGGACTAGAACTTTCAGTGGTCTAGAGCATACTGTTATTATTCATCCCCTTCTGCTCAGAAGGAAGTAATTTGGACGTCCGGAATTTCTCGTGCAGGTTGTGTTCCTACAGTTTTTGACTGCAAGGAATTGGTTTCCTAGTGCACCGAGAAGTATATACCAAGCCAGAGAATGATTCAACTCCAAGACCATTCTCCCGTTGTTCTTTCGCCTCAAGTGTTTTGTAAAATGCTGAAACTCCCAGAGCCCACGCTCACCTTTAAAGGTGAAGATTGTAGGGACTTCTTGAAAAAACATGACAACAACTTGGATATCTTACCTAAATTCTTGGAGAATCCCATGGCCATCCCTGAAGATATTACTAGATTGAAGGTTAGCTTGTTCAGAAACCCATTTCGGGAAATTTCCTGGCTATTTACCATAGTTACGGGCCAAGAAAATACTGCCAGCATTTCCCGTATGATTCTTTACATCTTGTATTTTACTATTAAGGAGCAGTCCATTTTCAATTGGGGGAAGTTGATTTCCATTGAAATCTCTTCCCAATTACCTCAATATAAAAAGGATAGGAAATTATTTATGTCTTCTGATTTGGTTTTCGTGATAGCACATTGCTATCAATTTCCTAAATTGTCTATATGCAAAAAGGTGAATTGTGAATTTCACCCTGTAACCTTTTGGTACCAAGCATTATGGAGGCACAAATCTTCCCTACATTTTTATGAAGTTTTCAATGACTTTGTCTTGGTTCTTAAAGAGTTGTTGTTTGGACGAGATACCTTAAGAATATATGCTCAAGCTAGTAAATTCCTGGATAGAAAGGGCACTTTGGAGCAAATGTAGAATTACAATGTCATCAGGATTTTCAGTTCTAAGGAAAATCCTTCCTTTCTACCATGCCATATATCCCACAGAATGTTTGTTACAGAAGTTGCAAGGCAATTTAACTTTTGGATGCACTTTTCTCATGAAAAATGAAAAAAGCAATTCATTCCTTTCCCTTGGAAAGTTGGGGATTTTGTATTCAGTAGTATGAACAAAATTGATGAATTTGCAAACCACTTCCACAACTTGAATCTCAAGTATGCTGAAAATATTAGCGGGTTTGACCCTAACGGAATATTTGTGGAACATATGTTAACAATGGGTTTTAGAAATTCATTTATCCACACTTTTCTAGGAGAGGAATAAAATAATCACCTGGGCAATCCTACCCATACAGTTGGCGACTTAGAGACGGTATGCAATACAAATTAACTGTACAAACAGAGAGGAAAAGGTCCCAGCGAGAAGAGTGCCTAGTCCCCAACTATCAATTCTAAGACTACAACACCTTGGAGCAGTGCTCCAGTGGCCCACCCATCTAAGAAGGTAATTAACAGTAGTTCAAGCGGAGGAGGAGATAAGAACCCCCCTCTAGGAAAAACTGAAATCTCACATAAAATTCCTCTGAGGAAGAAGAGGAAGAATATTGTACAAGAGGAAGAAGAGCATCATGCCGAAAGTGACATCAATATCTTATCCCTCGAATATATGGAGCTCGAAGTCGACATTGAGAAAATGTTTCCTAACATTGATCAGCTAGGAGGTGTGGCCCACTAGAATTAGTAGCTGGAAATTGTTGAAAATGAAATATTTGATGAAGAAGAATCATTTATATTTCAGAGCATTGTCTTTGACATTGAATCTAAAAAATTATTTATTGAGAAGAGTGATGTGAAGAATAAAAAGGGGAAATCTTGTTCAGAGGTTAATCTAAGAAATATGTGGCCTTCCCAAATTTCCAGAGTTCATAAAGCAGCTGGCGATGCATTGGATGATTCCATTAGTGGTCTCGAAAATATAAAGGAAAGGATTAAGGAACTTGAAGAGACTTTGATGCCTCTTCCACTCCTTGTTATCTCTTTGGAAATTTTCGGACTCATCATGCCTATAACCAAAATAAAAGGATCTTCAAGCTTACTCACATCATCCAGGAGCTATGTGAAGAATAATATCAAGAAAAGAATGGCACTGATTACAAAAGCTTGGGAAAATTCAAAAAGCATGATTTATTTTGGCTCAAGGGCACATGCCTTCCTTGAATATCTACAGGCTAACCTAAAAAATGAAGAAGGTTTCTACCTTGATGTCGTGGTACCCTTTGGTATTAAATTTTCCAACATGTCATAGTTAAAGAGAAGAGAGGAGGACCTTTCCTCTCCAAGTCGGATCAAGCAGTTAAATGCATGTTGGAAAGAGGAAATAACGAACTTGAACAACATCATTCAGGCATGCATCCAAGCCATAATGAGGAAAGAAGAGCTATTCAAAAATCTCATGGAGGTGGACCTATGTGAAAGCACCAATGAGGTCCAAGATCCCAAGTTGATCCTCAACTCGTTGTTCCTAACAAAACAATAGTTCGATGAACAAGTTGATATTTTTAAAGGATTGTCAATTGAAAATTTCTATGGCATTATTGAATACGATGAGAATGCCATAAATAATTGGCTAGTATATCACTCCGTAAAAAATCAGGATATTGAAGAAATATTACATGGAATTTCCATTGATCTTCGTGACTTGGAGGGTGAGTTGTTTGATATTAAAATCCAGCATGAAATCAATGTGGCACCTATGAAAATTTACATCGAAGAACGGTTCAAGAAGGCTATCGATAAACTAACAAATGAAGGGAAAGGAAACAGTTGAGACGGTTCCTGTAACCATTGATGAAAACGATAAAAGGGAATCAACGACCAAATGAACACACGAGCGACCATCATAGTAAGTTTACGTTGATCACATATTTCTTTTCTTTATTAAGTCCTTCATCCAATTATTCCACCTATTTCACTAGAAAGGTTTAACCGAAGACTAATAACTCCTTTTTTACTTCTTACCAGGTCTTGTTGATTCTTCTACCGCCCACTGTCTTCTTTCTAAAATATTATTTCTTGTATTTATTTTTTTTATGGTCCACGGGAGCTCCAAACCCAGTCTTTAAGACAAATGCATTTATAATTTCAAGAATATGTAACAGACTATGTATTTTTGGAAATTTCAAGAGAACTACTTCGAGAACATTCCCGATTGTGCTTGTAACCTTGTTTTCAGAATATAAAGTATTTGAGGTTGATCTATCATTATATTTATTTGAGTTTCCCATGTATCCACTCTGTTAAAGTTCTCTTGTGCATATAGATAATCTTCTTTTATTTTTTATGTGATTAGAAATATTTATCTGAAACTATGATGGATGTGAGGAGTTTATGTTTATTTGCTTTAAAAGTGTGAATGTGTTTGGTTCCTGGTCCTTCCTTAGGAACTTTCCTTTAAAAGAAAACAAAAACATTTTCCTTTTGTTTCATTGTAATATTTATGCTTCTTTGAATCATTATAACAAACTTCTGTCAAGTCCCACATTTTGAATATTTAAAAATCTCAAGAAAATCTAAAAGAGGAGTACCACCTCTATAAAAATGCAGGGGGATTTACATCCTCGTGAGGTTTTCTCTTAAATACTAATGAATTCAATCGTCAACATTTTTGGCAACCATACTGGGGACTGAACTGAAAATTCGAAACTTGGCCCAGCGTTTGTGAAAGAATTTATGACTTTTCCCCAGGGTAATCAGCCATGTTTGGAAATTGGATTGAATAATCAACGAAGCATTCTACACCAGTTGTACAATCTGGTAATAACAACATCCTAGACTCAAGAAGAGTTAGAAGGTTCCTATTAGATCTTAGTCCAAGAAGAAGAAAGAGAAATCCTCCGAAGACAGAGGAGAGAGGAATGACAAGAACAAAAAAATCAAAGGTTAGCTAGAGCAACACAAGAACAAGGTCGAGATTGAAGTTGGACGAATACAAGGGACCCATTACCAGAAGTAAAAGCTAGCAACTCTCTATTCTTAGAAGTGAAAAGTCTAGCCCTGAAGTCTCCCCAGACATGGCAGAAATAAATGAACAACCTCGAAACGAGCTTCATGAGGAGAGACAAGGAGGTGGAAGAGATGTTTTAAGAAACCAGGGAAACCCAGGATTTGAAAATTGAAGGAGGGTAAGATATTCCCCTCTAAATATTATAGGTGAGCAACATGATATCCATGTTCTCCCTAAAGGAACCTTAAAGTAATTTTATGGAGACGGAGCAATCGATGCAAAGAGGCATCTACACTTATTTATTAATGTTTGTGATTTTCACTGTGTTGAGTATGACGATGTCATGGTAAGGTTGTTTCTGCAAACCTTATCAAGAAGAGTGGATGAATGGTATACAACGTTTCCCTGTAGATCCATTTGCTCATTTAATGACCTCGAAGCTATGTTCCTGACTATGTTTTCCCCTTTTATTTCTTACCATGCCCTTCTCACTGATTTCACCCAGATTGGTTTGAGGAAGAATGAAAGGATACGATATTTTAATCTCAAGTTCAATAAAACCTTGAGTAGAATTCTAGAAGATAAAATACCAAATGACTCGGTCATTCTCGGTTGTTATAAGAATGAAATGCCCTTGAATGTAAAATATGATACCAGAACATCCCAAATGGATACTTTGGAGGATGCAATGACTAAAGCCACTGAGATGGAAGAAATTATGGTTGAAATGGGTTTTGACCCCAACATTGTACTGGGAAGAGTACAAAGGCAGCTGGGAGGATTAAATATTGATAATCAAGGAGTTTCCAGTTCAATAAAGAACGAAGGATTCAATACTCGACCGACTCAAAACCAAACGATGGGAGGAGGATTTTTCAAGGGAACCATACTTGATGTAAAGGTTGATCCTGTGTGGACACAGGAAACTAAGCAAAAAATTGAAATTGCACAGATGAATAGAACCATAAAACAAATGCAGAATGAGATAACTAGACTAAGAAGAGGAGATAATTACATGCCAAATCCAAGGATGCCAATCCTAGAGCAAAGGAGGAACCCTCCCCAAGAAAATAGAGTGAGGTTTGAAAAAATGGATAATCCGCAAAGACCAAGGGTCCCCAGACAGCCTACTCCAAATGCGATTGTTCTGGATGATGTCTATGACGAGAAATTAATTGAGCAAGAGAATTATTACTCACCTGATGAAATCTCTGAAACTGTGCAAATGGATGGATGCGAGACATCCATGTATATATGTGAAGAGGGTGAAAACGATCCCAACTTGCAAGAAAACGTTGCCCAGACAAGAGGATTTGTAAATAGACCAAAAAGTAAAGGTGAATCTGATAAAGAAAACCAAAAAGGAAAAAAAAAAGGAAAAAAAAATGAGAAAGTGGCGGATGGCATTGGAAGTAAAAGGCAACGCATGACGTCAAACTCCACTCAAATTACATATAATGTTGTAGAGGATTTGAGTAAATTAAGAATAACCCTGCCCTTTACAGAAGTGGTGAAGATTCCCCGGCAAAGAGAGAACATTTTGAAGTTGTTGGATGATCCATATGAAAGAGCAGAAGCAGCTGTTACTAGTCCAAAACAAATCCCTAGCCAATCAACTACCAAGTTGAGAGGTAAAATTCCTCCCTTTTACATTTCTATTGAAAATCATGATGTTGCACTACATAATTGTTTAGTTGACACTGGCACGACGAACAATATCATGCCATTGACGGTCCTAGAGGCATTGGGCATGAGTTTCACCAAGTATTATGAAACTGGTGAAAGTATATATGTAATTGATTCTAGAAAAGTGCTAGCTTATGGAGAAATCAAAGAATTTTATGCTTGGATTACAGCACCCCCCCATATCATTAAAGTTTTCAATATTATTGCGGTAGACCTTCCTCTGGCATATGGAGTTGTCCTGAGAAGAGATTGGACGTCTATTATTGGAGGATATATAATGAACAATGGAAGTTGTATGATGTTGCCAGGAAAAGAAGGATCAATGATTAAAGTCCCTCGTAAACCTAGGCAACCCTTATCCTTCAAAAAGGACAATGAATTGATGGAAGATTATATAAATGTCGGGATAGGAAACTACGATATTCTAGACATAGAAAATAATGAAACTCTGGAGCAATTGAAGGACACGAAGAATCAAGAGTATATGGTTGAAGGGTACTGGAGAATGTCCTTTGATGGAGCTTGTTCGAGCTCTGGAAATGGAGTTGGAATTGTTCTTATGAGCCCAAGTAAGATTATGAATCTACACGCTATTAGACTAGAGTTTTCATGCACCAATAATGAGGCAGAGTATGAATCTTTGATTCAGGGGATGATCCTTGCACAGGAAATGAAAATAGAACATCTAATTGTAGCTGGAGACTCGGAGTTGGTCATCAATCAGGTGACTCAAGGGTATAAAATAAAAAATGAAAGACTTAATTTGTATTTCAAAAGGGTTAATGAATTGATGGAATCTTTCAATTCCTTCAACATTTCGTTTATTCCAAGGGATAAGAATCACAAGGCAAATTCACTAGCCTTGGCGGCCTCATTGTCAAATCCAGATGATACCCCAAGAAAAAACTCTTTCCAATTAGAAAGAGCTTTCCAACCATCCATGTCCGATAACATTGAGTACTTGCAAGTGTTTGAGAACGATGAACAGTTGGAATTTTTTTTGTTAAATGACGATGATGATGAAGACAATCACTCGTCTATTGTCCCAAAAGATTGTTTAGAATATGAATCTCTTTTCACAAAATATGATCATGCTAAGAATCTCCTTGAAGAAGTTTCAGTTTGAAAGGTGCAAGAAATGAGAAAAGTCAACATTGGAACTGAAGTCATTTTGAAACTTTCTGCAAGTGCTTGTAGTGCTCTAGAGTTCTCCTCCTTATAGGTGTTAGTGTTGTAAGAAATATGATACATGGTTATAGGTACTAGGGAGTACTTATAGAGAATGCAGTACATATGTGGAAGGTGATCAGCAACTTTTCAATCGCATAGTGTTCATTGGCAGTATTAACTAGAAATCTCATTGGTGGTGAGAGTGGGTCAGGAGCTCCTACTCCACTCTTTAACGAAGAATAGTTGTTCACAATATGGTCTTCAGTTCTTCATACTATACACCAAATTTTCTCTCTTGTATTCATTCTCTTAGATAATTCTTGGATCTATTTATCCAATGTTGAAATATATGTTTTTCACAACATAATTTCAAAGTTTAGGTTGGTATTTGCAACCATGGAAGTTGATGATCCATCTAGGGTAGTTCCTTCATTGAAAGTAGGATACGTGTTTCCTAATTTTGTCTTCATTAATTTTTCTAATACTTCTATAGGAGTGTTAATTAGCTACTGCATCAATGGAATCTTAGTAATGGTTATCATCCCTTTGATGAATCGTTCCTTGTGTTGATGAACCATTCCATTGTGGTTGTTGTGCATGCCAATATGGCATGCACAACAACCAATAGGGTTGATGTGCATGCCAAATTGGCATGCACAACAGCCCTACTAGGTTGTTTTGCATGCCAAATTGGCATGCACAGCAGCCACAGTGGCTTCTATGCATGCCAAATTGGCATGCACAATAGCCACTGTGGTTGTTGTGCATGCCAATTTGGTATGCACAATAGCCAATAGGGTTGATGTGCATGCCAAATTGGTATGCACAATTGCCCTATTGGCTATTGGGCATGCCAAATACATGTGTGCTTTTTATTAGGAGGGACCCCTGTGTTGTGTTGTTCCTTTCTGTGTTGTTGTTGTGTTGTGCCTTTTTACTACCCCTCTCTCCTAGATCCTCCTTATTCATGCATGTGGTATAAGTCATTGATATTCTTCCAAACAAACATCTGTATATTTTCATACATGAAAACAATATTTACAATTCATACAAACATCTCATTTAACATTAAACTTATGCCTAAATATGTTATAAATATCTTCATTATATTCGCTCTTTTTACTTGAACCTCCTCCTAATATCCAATGATTTTTGTACTTAGATAGGGTTGTTGTGCATGTCTATTTGGCATGCACAACAGACAATAGTTTTGTTTTGCATGCGAAATTGGCATGCACAATAGCCCTATCCCTCATTGTCAATGGAAGACCAACCTCCTTTATCCAAGGAAGCCAAGGCTTGAGGAAAGGATGTCCTCTTTCTCCAATTTTATATATCATCATGGCAGACTTGTTGAGTAGAAACATAGAGGTGGAAAGGATTGCAAGGAATATTATAGATGTTAAAATGGTTAGGGGAGTCAAAATTTTGAACCACTCCTAATTTTCATATAACACGCTACTCTTAGTCGAGGCTTCCACCATAATTGCAGCAAGATTTAAACAGGTGTTAGAACTCTTCACTAGTTCATCAAGAGGAAAGATCAAACATAAAAAAATTCAAGTTCTTGATTGGAATATAAGCCCCGAGGTGATACATTCTATTTCCAAAATATTGCAATTTCCATTCTTAGAAAATTAGTCCTCTTTCAAATATTTAGGAATACCTATAGATTTTGGTAATCCCTCTCCCCAATATTCTAAAATAATAATAGAGAAGATCAACGACAAATTCATCCAATGGGGATCTTAATGGTTAAACCCCATGAGTAGAATGATCATGATTTAATTGGTCATTTTCTATTCTTATTATCAATCAAAGCTCAGTCATGTTGGCCACGATGGGTGTTATGCAACAAATTGGAAGGAAAATCAGGAAATTTTGTGGCAAGTGGATAAATCTAACATAAAGAAATTCCACCTGATAAATTGGAAGATTGTAAGGGATCCAAAAGACATGGGCTGATTGGGGATAAAAGAACCCTCCTTCATGAATCTTGTAATTGGTGCCAAACTAATTTGGAGGCTAATATCTAGAAGAGTATATTGGTGGAAAACAAATCTATGGAAAAAATACCTCAAGGGGTCTAGGAAAAGGTGCATTTAATCATGGAGGCAATCCAAAGAGGCTCCCATATATAACAATTATTGAAAGCATCCATCCCCATGATTTTCTCCAAGATCACTTGGATCCTAGGTAATGCAAACATATTATTATTTGTAGTGATAACATTATGGGAAACAAGCCTCTAATTCACAATTCAAAAATATTTCCTATAAAATTATGGATGGATGGTCAAATCATTGAATTCTTGTTTGATATATCATTGTGGTCAAGGAGAACAGGATGATGGAAGGGTTAACACTTATAATATCCCCTTGAGTCACTCCACCCTTTTGTTTCCATGCTCATATCTACTCTTAGTGGGTGTGCATTGTGGGATATAAAAAATAGGGATCCAAGGGGACGGGGAGAGAATACAGAAACAAATCTGGATAATTTCATCATATCCTTTACTTTCCTCTCCCACAAAAACATTCAATTTGGAACCAAATTTGGCATAGTGATGGACTCCGAAACATAAATATATTTTGTTGGAATAAAATGCATGGTAAGCTTTTGAATTCATATAATCTGCAAAAAAAAATTAGAATGCATGGGCCATCTAGGTGTGCTTTGTGTTAGAGAGCTAAAGAATATTCATCGATTGTTGTTACTCAAGGAAAGATTGGTTCTTAGCCCTTGTTGGCCTTAGTCATCATGTGAGATGGCCTCTCTCCTGGAGGGATGTGTTTTCAACATGGGGTGCTTCCTATAGATGTTCATTTAGAAATAAAAACACTCTGAAAATGCTATGGAAAAAACTCTCAAGGTACTTTTGTTGGAAGATCTAGTCATCCTAGAATAAGATGGTTTTTAATCAAACTCTGGTGAACCCAAATGTGGTGGAAGCCAAGGAAAAAGGCTATTAGTGGAACATATCAACTCCAAAATAAAAGTTTTGACTGATTTGAAAACATTGGAGGTATGGTATAAGTAGTTTTGGTTCATAATAATCTTTCAAATCCCCATTTTGAATAGCTATCCATAGTCAAAAGTTTGTATGGATTCCCAAGATATTTTAGAATGGAGAATAATAATAAAATATTATTCTATTTTTTTTATGGTTCTTCGAAAATAAATCCAAGGGTGGCAAGATTGAGGGGGATTCTTTATGATCCGAGAGGAAAAAAATTAGCATTGTGTGCATAGGGCCTTGGGATAACTCCAAATAATCTGGAAAAACCATATGCCCTTATGAGAGGTCTCTTACTAGCCAAGGAATCCAAGGTCAATTCATCGATCATCCTAGGTCATTCCATGGTAATCATTAAATATATGTTTTTTTTGGTGGATAGAAAACTCTCTATAGTCATTGCTCAAGCGAAAAAGGAGGTAAGAAAACTAAGAAAGATCTCCTTCTTCCATGTGAAGAAAGATCTCAATGTTGAAGCCGACCTTTAGGCCAAAAAGGACACTAAATTAATGAAAGGGGAGTGTGAAAAAAATTTGGTGCACTCACTATATAATATCCCCTAAGGTCATGAATAAATCAAGCACATCGTCAATCAACATTTACTGCTCACATGGCTCAATATAATACATACCAACTCATTTGTATTGGGATGAGGGTATCAAGGACAACACCCATCCTCTCTCACATGTGAGCCTTAACCTTGGCTCTATGTATTGAATGCATTATTATGAAAAAATCTATAATTATGGGATAATGTAGCATGAGAGGAAGGGAATTGGGAACTTTTACGGTTGGGATTTTCTTGTGTCGGACCTCGAGGTAAAGGATTTCGAGTGTCTTTCCCTGGATATTGGTTGTTTTATATCAATTGTGAATTTCATTTGGGATTACATTTAACACAGTCACTTGGCTCCTTCATTTTGGGTCTAGTTTTCTGGTTCTATTGAAGACAATTTGGAATAACCTCCAAGGAAAGTGACATGGGTTTGTGGTTATATCTTGTAGCTTTGTTTCTCTTCGGTTGGATATTTTTGTGTGCTTCTCCTCTAGTCATCATTTTACAAGATATTTTGTGGGGAAATTCTAGAAAAGAAGGTCTATTATGGTTGTATTCCCTTGTGGTCGCATGAGGTGATTGTAGCCTCCTCCATTTTATTAGGTCAAGGCCCTTGTTTTTGTCTTGTTTTTTTCATTCGGGTTTGGTTTGTAGGATTTTTTGATTATAGTGAAACTATGGAGAACAAATATGTCATGTAATTAAGGAGAATACTAAGTAGAAATGAGGAGTATATTAAGTCTAGCAGGACTTATCTATTCTCTATCACACGCAGAGTACATCAGAATGAACACCACTATGTCGCTCAACATGCTTCCATCAAGAATTTACTAGTTCATCAAAAATAAAGTATTGATAGTTTGGAAGATGAATGTACCATGTTGCAGAATTTGGCTCTCTATCTTCAAAAGGAATCTCTCTCCTCGAAATCAAACAATAAGGTTTTGGTCTGTTGGATTACTGAGAGGGGGGGTGAATCAGTAATAAAGCAATTCAATCCTTTTCTAACCACAATATGCAAGTATTATATCAATGTAGCATTATCATCTAATAATTGCAGAGTAAATAAACAATGAAAAAATGAGAAATCATACAAATACATAGTACACCGGTGTTTTTACGTGGAAACCCAAAGTGGGAGAAAACCACAGAATGATTTTTCTTATATTTCATTAATAATTACATTCATTGGAAGCACCAAATTCCTTTGTTTCCCAGCTGCAACTGGAAGGAGGCTCCAACCCCCTAGTTTCTTAGGCTACAACCTGAGGGAAGCTCCAACTCCCAAATTCTCTGGCTACAACCAAAAAGAGGCAACAACCCCCTATGTTCTCCGGCTACAACTGGAAGGTGGCTACAACCACCTGTCCTTGCCCCATCCAACCGCCCTGAAAAATGATGGAACCACTGTCACACTATCATTGTGAGATATACCATTGTACAATTGTGACAACCTGTACCACTGACCTGCAACCAACATGTACTATTGCCCTGCAATCAACTTGTACCTGAACTGAACATGTATCAACCAAAATACAACAGATACACGACATGTAGTTTTGTAGCATGCATATGTACATGCTCTGTCTGTTGTGTAACTTGTGTATGTATGCAACCAAACTGTTATGCAGCTTGTGTATGCCTTCTAAAATCTAGGCTTTTCTTTCTTTTGAAAAATTCTGACCCTTTGTAACTTATTTCACATAGATATGTAACCTGTCACTGTATCCAGACTGTATCTGTACCCTGTGCATGCATCCTCATACATAACCTTTACCCAAAAACTCTATATCTCTCTCTAGTCATGTGCCATAAGTGTGTGCAATCATGAACAAATATAGTAACCCTCACATGATCTAGACTTCAAACCATTTATGATATTCATCCTCTCAATACATCAACCAATACAATCTCTCAACCATGTACCACAAAAACCCTTAGCCATATGCCAAGAAATACAAGATGTGCCTCAACTCTAACAAGACGTATCAATGATAAATATACCAGCATTGTATTTCTGTAGATCTGACTTATACAAAAGATCCCATGTNNNGACATACCTTTTGAAACAATGGGTAGATATGATGTATCTGAGCATTGTAGACCTTCCTGGGAGCTTGATCTCAGAATGTAGAACCTTTGCATCTTCATATTCTCAAGTTTCCATGGCTTTACCCACATGTACGCACCCTAATACACTTCCATCTCGCGTATGTACACACCCTAATACATCGTCATCCCATGTATGTATGCACCCTAATACATTGTCAGCCCGCGTACACCTCAGAAATTAGGGTTTTTTAGTATTTGATGCAATTCTAAAACTTTTCTCGTCAACCCTTTGTACTACCTCAAACTTCCGCAACTTCAGATGTATCAATGAGTAATTGCAATAAGCCTTACACAACAAAATATATTCATTATTTTCAAGTGTGATTAAATGAGAGAGCCTTGCCTCTTATTTATACTTTCATGTACCATCCCACTTTCTTTATTTTAGGGAGTTCTCCATTAACTTTATTATTTAAATAATTTCTTTTGCAAACACTTTGACTTTTTAGGGCTTCTATATGACTCATGAGGGCTCTCCAACTTCACATGGCCATAGCTCTCTAACTGTGAGGAGTTATGTGACGTTCTACATACCACTGGAAATGGCATGACATGTACTAGCCATCTAGAATAGTCTTACCTGCAAATATTGTCAGACAGTTGGCTTAGGTTGATGGACATTTGGTATGGATTTTTTGTTTTCATTTATGTAAACCATTGGAGAGTGATATTGTAGATTGATTTCAACCCTTAGTGATTGATGTCAACCCTTGGAGAAAGTTTGGTAGCGAATTTCGGTAGAACAAAGGTTTGGGTAATGGACCCAAGGTTGTTTCATGTATAATGGTATGAGTTTTAATATATTTGAAGGTAATACTATTCTATATGGATAGTACATGTCATTCCATTTCCAATTGTATGTGGAACGTCACACAAATCCTCACGGTCAAAGAGTTATGGCCATGAGAAGTTGGAGAACCTAGGTTTGGGTAATGGACCCAAGTTTATTTGATGGATAATGGTATGTGTTTTGATATATTTGTAGGAAATATTATTCTATATGGATAGTACATGTCATTCCATTTCCAGTGCTATGTGGAACGCCACATAAGTCCTCACGGTTAGAGAGTTATGGCCATGTGAAGTTGGAGAACCCTCACAAGTCATCTAGAAGCCCCAAAAGGTCAAAGTAGTCAAAGTGGTTTAAGATATTTTAGAAGGTAAATAATAAAGTGAAGTGTTGAGTGTACTATAATTCAAAGTGACTACAAAATAAATTATTTAAATAATAAAGTTAATGGAGAAATTAGAAGTGGGTTAACCCTAAAATAAGGAAAGTGGGTTAAGATGGTTAAAAGGTAACCCCTTGAGGAAGCTACATGAAAGTATAAATAAGAGGCAAGGCTCTCTCATTTTAATCAAACTTGATAATATTGAATATATACAAATGACTGAGGTAACCAAAGGATATCTAATCCAAATTTCATATGGAAGGTGAAGTAAGAAGGTTGAAATTCAAGGGAGGATAAATTCTTTTGATGATGATTTCTAAGGTATGTTATTTACAGGTCATCTCATCATTTTCACAATAAATTTTTTTATAGAATGATTCAGACCATGAAATTGGGAGGTCGTGGAGGAAACATATCTAAGTATTTGTGGTACAAATTTCAGCGTGTGGGTCGTTGTATTTTTGGAGTTACACTCCATGGAAAATAGGGTTTGTGGTTAGTCCTGAAACTAGTCTAAAACAGGTGTTTCGGGTAAAAATGTCATAAATTCTTCATAAAAGATCCAAATTCAGTAAGACCAAATGTGTTGGTTATATTACATTCTTTAGTATTCTATGTAAAATTTCCATATCTACACAACAAATATTCCGTGTGGGGCACGCTCTACAAGTTCGCTCTCTAGAATAAGCCAGAATTCAACAAGGTATTCCATTTTACTATAACTCCTTTTCTGAGAGGTTCCAAGTAGTGAAACCTAGAGGAATTGCATAAAAAACACTGAAGACCATTTTGTACTATTTTCAGATCTTTATTCATTACAGGTACATAGTTATGATTATTTCAAGTTAGGGTTATTGACTAATCCAAAACTAGCCATGTGAGACTAAAGTATAGTTTGATGAAAATGCTAGTCTCTTGTTGTTAAAGTTAAGGAAGGTTTGCAGGTATGTGATAATATACACCAGGTCTATTATAGAGTTAAAAATCAGATTTGGATTATGAAATTGATGAGGGCTTTTGTTTGAGGTACATGTTGGGTACATGGTTGAGACAAGTAGTTGATGAGTTGGCACATACATGAGGTGTATAGTTGATGATGTTGGTACATCTTGATGAGTCATGGTTGATGAGTAGTTGATACATGATTGGTACATACTTGGTACATGGTTGGAGGCACTTGTTAGTATTATTGTTGAAAAATGGTTTATGGATGATGTAGCATACTTGTATTGGTATATTATTAGAAGCACATATTGATCTTGGTGATGATTATGAGTTGATGTGTTATGCTTGGTTGATGCACATCTTTGAGAGTTGTCTTGGTGATTGATCTTGGTGAGTAGATATGATTTGGTTGATAATATTGATGAGATAGGTTGTTGTAACAGGTTAATCGTACATTTTTGGTGCATGGTTGATGCACTTGTTCATGGTACAGGTTGGTGCATGGTTGATGCACCTGTTTATGGTATGGGTTGATTACAGGTTGTTTGGTACAAGTTGGTGCATGGTTAATGCACTTGTTTATGGTGCAGGTTTATTATAGGTTGAGGTACATGTTGATGCATGGTTCAGTTTATTGGTACAGGTTGTTTGGTGCAGGTTGATTGGTACAGGTTTACAATAGTATATCTCACAGTGATAGTGTAACAATGTTTCCATCATTCTACTTATATGTCAGGGCGGCTGGACGGGGAAAGGACAGGTAGTTGTAGCCGAAGAACATAGGAGGTTGTAGTCTCCTTCTAGTTGTAGCCAGAGAATTGGGGAGTTGGAGCTTCCCTCAGGTTGTAGCCTGAGAAAATAGGGGGTTGGAGCCTCCTTCCAGTTGTAGCTAGAAAACAAAGGAAGTTGGTGCTTCCAATGAATGTAATTCTTAAAGACATATAAGAAAAATAATTTCATGGTTTTCTCTTACTTTGGTTTTCCACGTAAAACACTGATGTACTGTGTATGTGTTTGATTGCTCATTTTTTCATTGTTTATTTACTCTGCAACTATTGGATGATAATGC
The DNA here is from genome assembly GCA_032191745.1 of Picea mariana. NCBI lineage: Eukaryota > Viridiplantae > Streptophyta > Pinopsida > Pinales > Pinaceae > Picea > Picea mariana. The sequence goes on along the minus strand of JASDQU011100141.1, from coordinate 6,883 downwards.
TAAATTGATATAACACTTTCATTTTATGGTGAAAAAATATTGTATTGCTCTATAACTGATTCACCCCCCCTCTCAGTAATCTAACTATTGGTATCAGAGTTGGTTCCTTCAGGAAACAGTTTAACCACTGGAAGGAGATCATGGATTATTCTGAGAATGGAGTACCAATGTTTAATGGTCAGAATGGTTTTAAGTATGAGATGTGGAACAAAAGGAAGAAATTATTTTTACAGGCACAAGGACATTATATTTGGCTATCAGTTGTTACAGGATATGGATTTCATCTGGGAAGGATTACCTAATCTGGTAAGAGAAAATGTTGGTAAATTTTCATCAACCAAAGAACTTTGGGATAAGTTACATGACATAAATTCTTCACCCATCGCAGATTCAGAAAATGCCAAAGAATATGTAGATACCGATCAAGAAGAATTGTTTTCACCATTTCAAACAGATTTAAAAGATGAAAAGTACATAATCACTAGAGGTATGTTGTTTTTCTTTAATTGTGAAAAATGTGGACATCTTGAAATAGAATTCCTTGAAGGAAATGGGACAAAAAAACAAATTGAAAAGGAAGACAATTATGAAGCAGAATTGATTAATGCTTTAGATGAACTAAGAGAAGAAACAAGTCACTCAAGAAAGAATTGATGAAACAAAAGGAAAGTGTTCACATTTTTGAAGAATCCCAATAGGTCATCGAGAATTTAAGAACTAAGCTAGAAGAAGCCAGAAAGATCGAAGAAAATATTGAATATCAAAAGCAGTATTTGGAAGCCAACATAGAAGAACAGAAGGAAGAAGCAGAAATGAGAGAGAAGATATTGATATATCATCTCAAGGAAAGATCTAACGATCTAAACCAACTTGAGGCGGAGTTTGGTCAAGAAGATAAAGCACTTGAAGAAGAAATAATCACATTAAAAATTCATCTTGAAGAAACGAAAAGAATAGAAGAAGTCATGAAGTCTCAGATACTGAAGAAAGAAAAAGAGGTTGAGAAGCTTGAAGAAGAAGTTGTCACACTAAGAAGTAAAATCGTCAAGCTCAACAGGAACGTTGAAGAGACATAAACATCAACATTAGTTATAGAGAATGAAGAGAAGTACTCTAGGTTGCTAGAAAAGAAGAATGAAGAAAATAGAAAGAGTTATGCAGAAGTACTCAAAGAAAGGAGTCTTGGTCAACCAGAATCTAAGAAAACTATTGAAGATACATCTTCAAAAAGACCATCCATGTTCAAGTGTAACATCCCGCTCTGGCGCACATACCTAACTTATTCTTTGAGGACACCTGCTTGCAAGTGATCTGGATT
>JASDQU011100139.1:13442-23573 GCA_032191745.1 Picea mariana | reverse complement strand
GATGAATTGATTGGTACCACAACACACCACAACCCATACATCCAACCACCACCCATGTATGGTACACCCCAATATCTGTCGATGTATGGAGGGTTGTATTATTACCCTCCTCCCCTTTACCAACAACCATATCCTATTTCCCTCCCTCCAATCATGAGTGGACCCGTGCTGACACCTATCATGCACCCGACTTCTCAACCAATTTCAAGTGCCCTTTCTACCTCAACTTATAACTCGGGATCTAGTGAAAGCACTTTGCCTTCCTATGTTCCCTATGGATCATTGCCTCAACATAATCCGTATTTTCCATTTCTTGGTCCTCCACAGCCAGTTGCCCCTCCACAAGGACAACCACACGTGAGCGTTAACTTTGTTCATACCTCTCCCATTCAACAATTTCATAATTTTTAACAGTTGAACATTGCAAATCCGGACCATCAGGTGAATAGTGCCAAAAATCAAGGAAAAAACTAAAACAATAATAACCCAGGACGAGGTGAAAACAACCCTCAACAAAACCAACCTACTGGGGGAAACCAGAATCAGGGTAACCAGAACCCCCAAGGGGACAATAATAACAAACGCCAAGGGAGGAACAACAACAATAATATCCAGACAAACTTCCCTTGCTCTCTTTGTGGTGAGCATGGCCATTACACTCACCATTGCCCCCAAATTTCTGACTTCAAATGGATGAAAGACTCCATGAACGTGCCACGTCCTCTAGCGCCACCTGCCCCTCAACATGCCCCACAATAGTATTTGCAATAACCACCCTCGACTGTCTTGCAAAACCCTATTCCACACCAAGGTGTGATGAATACCCAACATGAGGTACATCTTTCCCCACCACTAATGGGACAGTATCCAAACCCTGGAAATCTAGCGGATCACAATATCCTCCTAACTAGCAAAGAAGAAGTTCTTTTGCAAACGCACAATCGTCAATACAACATGCCCCCTGAAGCTACTCCTACCACTTCGGAAGCAACTCCAGCTATATCCAGACAACCCTTGATGATTCCACGCCCTAACACTGAACCTGCCATTTGTATCCCTCGTATCCTGTTAGGATGGAATGTCAACAAAACTCAAGCTAGGGCGACACACATTACAGTCTGATCGATGACTTGGTGCAGTCCCCTGTAGTCATGTCGGTATTGGAGGTCCTCCAAACCTGTCCAACTCTTAGAAAATATTTTCTTTCTGCCTTGGGGGTAGTCGACCCAACTGATACTAGACTCATCACATTTGATCTAGATTGTGGAGAAACTCTTATCCCTGCTTTGGTAGCTTTCCATATAACAGTCAAGATTCAGAACATTACGGTTCATCGATGTATCATTGATGAAGGTGAATCCACATGCATATTGTCCAAAATTGTATGGCATAAACTTGTCTCCCCTGAGCTAATACCATTTGCCATCACTTTAAGAGTCTATGATGGTCAACCATCTTCCCTTCAAGGGATCTTTTAAAATTTCCCTGTTGAACTCGGCGAAAATACCATCCTTATCGACATCGAGGTTATCGACACCCCACTGGATTATAACATCTTGTTTGGACGTATATACATGTATGCTATGAAGGCAATGGCCTCTTCTATTTTTTGAACAATGATGTTGCCCCACAACGAGAAAATCATCACCATCGACCAAGTTTCACATTACGAGCCTAACCACTCCACTAACATCGATAACATCCTGCCTCTTGTCCGCACTAGTTTTGACACATATCCACTCATGGATATGGGCCCTGAAATTTTCAAAGACCCATCCTTTTTGGGGGCATACCATGGAGCACCACCTCTCATACACCCCTCAACACAAGTGTGTGTCGTATCTTCTAATGGAACTGAAACTGAAGATACCATTCCTCCCACTAAGGCTTATCCTCACCTCGACGTCCCAACAGTTGAAGAAATTATACCTTAGGGATTACCTGAGAACCCTACTACACCACTTATCCCTGATTTTACCCTCCCCTAGGGACAAATCCTGGTTTGGGAAACAATCCCCCAAACCATTACTCAAATTCCCTTCTTCTACCCCCCACCGGGAGTGCAAGTTTTTCAAGTAGCCAAAACACTTACGCTTCCCAACATGGTGCTCGCCATTCCCGTATGTTATCTACACCCACTCGCGATGGTTCCTCAACCATCCCTTCCTCCCCAATTAGAGGGAATCCCGATGCATATTCCCATACTAACTCCAACAACACCACCTTCACCCCCACTTGTCGACACCATGACTACGGCTAGGGGAAGACGGAAAAATAAAGAACCCACTATTCCACTTCCTCCCCAATTTCAACCTCCTTGCGCACTATGTGAAAGAGAGGGATACCCCACTAATCGATGTCCCTCTTTTCTCGAGTTATGCAATCTAATCCAACTCCCTCGAGAAACTACATCACTCGTCGCTTCACCAAGAACACCTAGTACTACCACAACGTCCCCTACTACAGGCAGTAAAGGGCTGTGAATAAAATTTGCATGTGCCATTTGTTCAGAGTATGGCCACTACACTCATCATTTCCTTGCTCTACCTCAGTTTCGACAAACGCTAACAACGGTACGCCAAATATTTCAACAAGATCCCTCTCCACCCACACCTTCGGGTACCCACGTCACTGACATCCATTATGTCTCGACCTCAATCACCGAAGAAATGAGATGACCTTGATATCTTTGTGACTCACTTGATCACTTCATGTACCAGTGTCCTTTGATTATTGAATAAAGGTGTCGTCAAATTACTCTTATTCAAAATCCTCCAACCACCTCACCTCTTGTGATCCAAGTGAGTCTCCCTATTTCTTCTCCAGATACTGTTCACATCATCTCCCCTGAACCTAAGTCACCCCCCATACCTCCATGGTACATGGATAGACTGTCTGAGGATATTCCCCCAAATCCTCCCAATTCTTCGGTTCATTTTCCTCAGGAAATATTAGCTCCGACCATAGTTTACAACCCACAGTATTTGGACATTTGGTTTATGTCAAGCACACCATTGCACCATAGTTTTGATACCCCTTCTATGTCTTCACCACTTGAAGACAATCACACGGTGACAGTCACCAATGTTACTTCCCCAAATCCCCTGTATTCTCTCATTTTCCACTGCGATGAAGATATCCTGGAGGAAATAACTACCCCCAATTTCCCATGGAACATACTCCATCGCAGAGAACTTTTTCTCTCACGGGAAGCCTTTACCCCTCCTAGCCAAGCCTCCATATCTGCAATCGAAACCAAGGATTTTATTCCATCATGGCATATATATTGGTTCAATAACCCTATCCCTGTCCCCGATGCTTTTGAAGAAGACAACATGGCCAACATTTCCCCCACTGTCAAAATCAACATTTCCATCAAACCGAGAATTGTAGAGGAAAATAAACATTGGCACTGCATGATCCCCTGAGGAACTCACAACTTACAAATATCTCTTACAGGAATACCGAGATATTTTTTCCTGGTCATATATAGAGATGCCCAACCTCGATCCTTCTATCGTCGAACATCGCATCGACACATGGCCATATGTCGCCCTAGTTCGTCAAAATAAACGCACACTGCACCCATCCAAAGTCACAACTATCAAAGATGAAATTGACAAGTTACACGGTGCATGATTCATATACCCCATCGCGCATACCTCATGGGTGTCCAACCCCGTCCCCGTTAACAAAAAACAAGGCACTATTTGCATCTGCACCGACTTCCGCGATCACAATCATGCTTGTCCCAAAGACAACTTCTCAACCCCTTTCATCGACCAAATTATGGATGATTGTGTTGACCACGAGGCCTTATCCTTCATGGATGGGTTCTATGGCTACAATCAAATCCAAATCCATCCAACAGATCATTATAAAACCGCATTTACCACCCCATGGGGTACTTTTTCTTATCGTGTCATGCCTTTTGGACTAAAAAATGTAGGTGCTACGTTCCAATGGGCCATGACTTACGTTTTCCATGATCTTTCTCACATCATTCTCTCTTACTTGGACGACCTCACTGCTCGATCCAAGAAATGAACTTGACATCTAGACGACTTATGAGTCATCTTTCAACGATGTCGACAGTACAATATCCACTTGAACGCCCTCAAGTGTGTATTTTGCATCACCGCCAAACGCCTCTTTGGGTTCATCATCTCCCTACACGGCATCACAATGGACCCCCTCAAGGTCTAAGCTATCATAGAAATTCCACCACCTAGGAATTTGTGCCAACTGTAGATCCTACAAGGAAAAGCCAAATTTTTACGTTGCTTTGTCCCAGATTACACCACTCACACACATGGTTTCTTTCACTTAGTGCATCATGATATACCATTTCGATGGGATGAACATTCCCAAACCACTTTTGATGATTTAAAAGAGGCACTATCCAATGCCCTTTTGATTAGTCCTCCCGATTATGATCATGATTACATCCTCTGCTTGTCAGCCTCAGCCATCTCAGTAGCAGGAGTTCTCATCCAACTAGGAGATGATGGCCACGAGCATGTTATTTACTACATAATTAAAAATCTTTCAGGACCACCCCTAAAAAAAAATCATTAAGAGACACTCTCCCTCGCAGTTGTCCTCGCATTCTAGAAACTGCATTGCTATATCTTGCTATGCACTACCAGAGTCGTGGCAGATTCCAACCCCATGCAATACTTTCTTAGTCGACGATAAATTAATGGAAAACTTTCCCGATGGATCGTAATCCTTCAGGAATACGACCTAGAGTTTTCAACTCTGAAAAGAAAGAAAGCACTCGTTCTCATCGAAATCATCACGATGTTTCCCTCAGACGCTACAAGTTCACCCGTAAATACAGATTTTCTCGACGAACACCTCTTCTATATCCCCTTGGATGACCCCTGGTATGATGACCTTCTCGTCTACCTTTAGACACAGGAGTTTGGGTCTCATCTCTCTTGAGATGATCTTCGATGCATTCACCATCAGGCCCCTCGATACCTCCTCATCGGAGACATTTTGTATCGACGTGAGGTCGACAACATACTCCACCAATGTTTGACCATCGACGAAGTAGACACAGTCTTGAAAAATTGTCATAGCGGCGCTTGTGGTGGCCACCTCTCAGGGATGTCCACCACCCAAAAAATCATTCGAGTAGGATACTTCTGGCCCACACTGTTTAATGATTACATCCACGCTATGAAGCGATGCGAAAAATGCTAGATTTATGCAAAAAAATCATGAGCGCTACTTGCACTTCTACATCTAGTCATCACTGTCAGCCCCTTCTACAAATGGGGCATAGAATTCATGAATTGCAACCCTCCATCTAGTAATGGACACAAGTACATCTTCGTAGCAGTATATTAATTTAGAAAATGGTCTGAAGACATGCCTTTCTTCAACAATACCGCTGACACAACAACGTTTTTTTTCTTCAACCACATCATTACCCATTTTGGAGTTCCACTACAAGTAGTCTCCATTCACGATAAACACTTTGAGAATGATATCTTCCTCGAACTCTGCTCAAGGTTAGGCTTCTCCCATGAGTTTTCATCCCCATACTACCCTCAATCCAACGTACAAGTTGAGGTTGTTAACAAAGTCCTCAAAACCATGTTGCAATGCACTGTCAACAAACATAAGACCGACTGAAATCATATGTTGTTTTAATCATTATGGGACTATCGCACAGCAGTCAAAACTGCCACCAGTTTTACACTATTTCATCTCGTCCATGAGATCAAAGCCACCATCCCCATTGAGTGCAAAATTCTCATATTGCGCACCGCCATCGAGCTATTACCTGACACTGCTCCAATGGAGCAACACTTACTGCACTTAGATTCACTGGATGAAGATCTTCGGGCTTCCTTACAGAACAATGAGGCATCTAAAAATGGTCGAAGGCCACCTTTGACCACCATGTCAACCTTCGATAATTTAATGAAGGAGATCTTGTCCTAGCCTACGATATCGCTCATGATACTCTTGGCCATGGAAAATTCGAGTCATTATGGCATGGACCTTACATAATCGAACACTGCCTCACTAAAATCACATACATTCTAGCCTCTCCATAAGGATTTCCTCTCAAAGAACCCGTTAATGGGTTGTACTTACATAAGTTTTACGCCTGAGCGTCGTCATTCTACACTAGGATTTTTCTTTGTACACATTTGTAGAGTTTTTAGTCTTATGTTTTCGCCTCCACTCTTCATGTCTGATCTACCATCCGTGTTATTAACATATGTATCCTTCATCGACCTACCACATCGGTTACGCTGACGGAGCTATCCGCTGGACATAGAATCTCACTTCAATCGCTTGGGCCCTTTACACCCCCTCACATACAATGCTCCAATCCAACGACATATGTTTGCGTTAAACCACCAATAACCAAGAATAATACACCGTCATTATTGGTCTCCTCCCCAAGGCCAGTCACCTCCACATTCATCACCTTAGCGTCTTATTAGATTCCCAACTTGTCTTCCTGCAGCTAAACAATGTATAATGTGTCTGTGATCCTTTCCTCTTTCGTAAATACCTGCAAGTTAGACTCTTAACTCAAAATTTTGATTCAATTACATTTACACATATTCCACAAAAATTTAATCAAATAGTAGATAATATGGCTAACCTAGTATTAGATTGGCATTTATCATATCAAGAAATCATTACATATACATGAATCATCACACATCAGTCACATCATATAGATTAGACACCATAAAAACATCATAAAATATAAAGACATGTAGACAACACAAAGATCCCAAAAAGATGTATCCATATATATATATATATATATATATATATATATATCGGTCCAAGTATCATAAATGTTTACAAAAAAGTACAACATGTACATCACCCATAGGCAAGTGAACCCCCTCACCCCTATTGAAAAAAAATGAGTACCCCCTACCCTATACAAAATGGGATTGCATGCCTATATAAATACAAAAAATACACATAACATGCACTCATGGTGCCCCCAGATCTCCCCCACCAGGTCCTCTGTCAGTAGGAGGTGCCCCACCAGTTGGGGGTCCTCCAGGTCTGCGGGGTAGTCGACCGATCATCGTTGCTCCTACTACAGCTGCTCTACGGATCAGGGTCCCGCTACCTACACAGTCACATTCCCCAGGTCACCATCCACACTTGGCCCCGGGGGAGCATTTTTATCACATCACGTCCAGGTATGCATGCTCATGTTCAAAATTATCAAATAACTTTTATATGTTCTTTATCTTCAGATATTTTTCACATTGGGTATTCGATTTTAATGTGTAGGTACTTGGTCATCAAAAACCAACGTAGCCCCTTTCAGGTATATGATCGACACTGGCATGTAATCATTCCATCTGAATATCAATTGCATCTCCCAGTCACACCCTCCGACATTTTCCTTTAGGGTCCCTACATTCAACTCTGCAGTACTGTCACCTTCACTGCAGTTTGGTACTGTCATCTGGTAGCACTCTCCCCCATGTGAGTTGTCCCATTCATAGTCTCTGTTGGCACAGGGGTAGACCTAGGTTTCAACTCTAAGAACACACCAACAAGCCCTAACTACTGGCCCTATCGGAAACACCTGCGAAGCAGATGCAGTCTCACCCAAAGTAGAAATAGAGGGTTGAAGGACACAGGTGTCTACAACCAGAGGAAATGCAAAGTGGATCTAGGACAATAACACACAAAAATATAGATATTCCTTACCCTTCCTAAGATTACTTCGCAGGTTATATTTCTGATCTAACACAATAATGCAATAACAATATATCAGATGGAAAATAACACAATATCAATCACAAATAAAAACAAGATATATGTGGCTCACCCTCTCCCTAGGGATACGTCCACAAAACTATGTTTCTTGATATATTAGATGAAAGCATACAATTCTATCTATGCACTTAGCTTGCAGATCTCTCTCTCTCTCTCCTCGCCCTTGCACACCCAACTACAGGGTTGATATTCACACCCAGCTGGATATCTTAAGATACAGTCTCAATACTGTTCTCAACAATAATCAATAACGAACAACAACAACCATAGTATCAATGAACCAACTTCGAACGAACCCTCCCAGGTCTTCTAGACCTTTATTTATACATTACATGGCAAATTCTAGGTGTCAAAACCCTAGGTGCCAAAACCCTAGATCCACTTGACCCGTGCTTTAATGGCTTCGCCAACCTGTCTTTCCTTCTTTTCCACGAGGTGCTCTAAAGCACTCGTTGATGTATTTTTCCGCTTGTTTATTTGTACACGATCCTTCTTCTTCGATCCTTTATCTTCCTTGATCTTCTCTTCCAAGAACTAGCTTTTCCTTCGCTTCACTCCTTATTTTCTGCTTCTTTAACCACTTCGACCCTTCCTTGGTTTATGTGCCTTCCGCATAGTTTGTACTTCGCTTTTCTTCCTTAATATTCACTTCCTTACATTACCAAGGGCCAAGAGTCCCCCTTGGCACTTTTACACTCATGCTACTTTCACCCCGTAGGGATGGGAGTCCCGATAGTCTTACGCATTTCCGAGGATTAGCCACATAATCCTTCTCATCATTTTTCTAGCTTTCCCAATGGACTTCCCAAGTTATTTCATCACATTTCTATTTTGACTGCGCCTCTACAGTATCATTAACCCTCCATTTCATCCACAATCAATTTTCCCATCTACAAATTTCCCTCCATTCATTTACCTCATACAGAAACCCACCCATGGGGCCCCCATCCTCCACCAGTTCTCCACGCAACTTGTGCCCTCACAAGCCAATCCATATTGCACTAGGGCACCTATTTCTGTATCTGTGCACTCATCCCAAATTATTCTTTATTTATTTGGTAATTGTAAAAATCCTTTGTTTTCCAGCATTTACTTAGCCTTTTTGTTGTCACCCTCGGTGACCTTCTTTTTTCTGGCAAAGAAACCCATGTCGCCCTTGGTTGGGGCATTCACTATCCTCTACTCATGTTGGAATCGTCCACTTTTTCATGCCTCTGGCACAATTTAACCCCATGTCTAGTCATCCCCCTGATGCTAGATACAGTTTCACGGTTGTTGCTAATAATCCTTCAAACATACCCCCAACCAAAGGCAGTCTTGAGTCTCACCGCATCTTGACTTCGTTCATGTTCCCTATCAGTTCCTGCTCTTATCTAGTGGATTTAATGAAGCCCTTTGCTTCTTGGGGTTGTGTCTCCATTTATGTCGACATCAACACAATTTCCAGAAAGGCGACAGTAATGGTAAAGGTAATGATGGTTCTGAGAGTCAAAGTTCACTTGCAACACCAAAAATGCAATTCCAAGAGGCAAAAACTATACAACTGGACAAAAATTTACATGTGCTGAACCACTAAAGGAAGTGCACGCATAGGGCATGGGCCAAATAAGACCATAGAGCGCAAAATGCGCCATATGCGTGACTGTGTATGAGAAAATCCGTACACTCCTATGAATGAAACATTTATGGTTCTTGTCAACCCCTCACCCACTTATGGACCAACTCCCAACTTGACTTGACCCTCAAATCCGAGATGAATCCGAATGGGGGGCAGGTCAAAGACCAAAGGGTTTCCAAAAGGGCCCCTTATTCACACTAAGAACCAATTGGATATTGCCTGAAAGACATGCTATAAATGAAGGACATGGGTGCACTATGAATTTAAGAATCTCATAGTATTTTTATGTTGCCTCAATCCTCCTTCAAGAAACCTCTTTTCTTCTTGGAGCATTCTAGCAACATTCCAATAAGCTATTCCACTCACCTCTTGAGGGAAAAGGCTTGGATTTCTTCACCATTTTATTTCTTGTTTATCATTGTAAGAAGATCTATCAAATAGGGAACTCAAGAGCCCTCCCAAGGAGGAAGAGGGGATCCATAATTACTCCTTTCTCTACGGTGTTTTCCAACTAATATAGTTATGCATTGGTGGCACAATCTTGGTCATTTGGTTGATTTATTTTGATTCAAAGTTTCTTATGTATTTTAGTTTTATTTCCTTAGTTTTTTTTAGTTTTTTTTTTTGTTTATTTCATGTGCTTGGATTATCTAACTCATGAACTAACCTCTGTCTTGTCTAGCAGGCCCAACTAGACTTGTAAGTGCCCTTGTTTTGCTAACCCAAGT
>JASDQU011100133.1:15537-31067 GCA_032191745.1 Picea mariana | reverse complement strand
GAGAAAAAAGACTTTGTTGGCATCATTTTCAGTCTTGTATAAATTTGTTTTCAAGATTGATGGTTTTCTTGGCTTGTGACAAGATGTCACAGGAAAGTTTTTGTAGCCATTGGAGAGCTGATTGTGTTGACGCCAAAGAGTTCAAAAGAGGGACTTGATTCTCAGTGGGAAGGTTGGAAGTCTTCCAAGCACAAAGAGAACAGTGGGTCAGCAGTAGCCAGAGAACAGTGGTTGAGGGACATAGCCAGTTGCAGTGCAAGGCATGTCAAAGTATCCAGGTGATTGTCGAAAAGACTTTTCAAGTAGAATCAGTTGATAGAACTTGAAAGTAGAGAAGTATTGAATCTCAGACAGATAATCATAAGCTTTTGTGGGTCCAAAAGCCTTTCAATGGGAAGGCATGATCAAAATCTGGACCAGGGCTCAAATTTTAGCTCAAAAATCAAAGTTCTTGGAATTGCCTCAAAACAAATAGGAGCATAACCCTCGTCGTCACGAACCCAATGCAACTCGTTTGGGTTCAAACAGACGTCGGGAGTGAGAGATATCATGATCTGTTCAAATCATCAAACAGGTAAAAAAAGTGATGCTGACTATGCAGTCCATACAGTTCATATGGATGTTGATGTGGCATGACCATACACTGACATGGCAGAGGTCGTACGCTGATGTGGCAGTTTTGGATTGGCTGACAGTTGGATGAATCAGTTTGTGACAGGTCGCATCTTATGGTCAAGTGGTTTGGTGCCACGTGGCCCAGTCGTGGGCTGCCATGTGGCACCTTGTAATTTGTTGGTTGTATAAAACTATTATGGAGACCACGGAGCTTGACCCCACAACCTCTGCATGCATCCCAGCGCTTTAGCAATGGTCGCCTAACCAACATACCACACGGTGTGACTTAATATACATATGGGTTTAAAAATATTTGAATTTCATTTATTGTATGGTTAGCGGGAGGTTGGGCTGGGGCTTAGCCCCAGCCCTCGGTCACACAACCATTACATATGACCATAACATATGTTGTATGCGCGGGAATTTGGTTAGAATTTTGGTTAAGCCTGCAGTTATATTATATGACCGACGGTTATACCCTTGGAGCGATTTATTTGATTTGGAACCCGTTTGTGCCTGCGCATGGTCACATGTGTTTGCGCATAGGACCACCGGCGTGCCCGACCGTTAATTGGGCATGGCCCCTTTTGTAGGCGCGCGAGGTCATATGGACCTTGTGACCGTGGTATTGACGGTTGGGGGCCAAAAATTCGTTAACCGTCCTACAGTTTGGACAGGTTTGCGGTTATGCACATGTGTTGGGTTTAAGCACACATTTTGGAGAGTGTTATGGGTTCAACATATAGGAGGTGCGTTTTGGTGAACCAAGGACAACAAGCTTGAAGGAAGAGAATGGCAGGAGGCCTATCTTCTTCATTTTTTGGCCGAATGAGGTGTCGTAAAAGCCCAGCTAGGGGTTTTTGGATGTTCTGAATCCATTGCCACTGTTTTCACATCCATTTGAAGACTTCTTTTGTAGGTTTTTTACCATTGAAGTTTTAGAGAGCTCCAGGGAGCTTGAAGCCCTCATTGATTGAGGTCATGTTTTGGTGAGTCCAAGTTTGTTTTCTGTGACTGAATAGTCATTTTTGGCTAATTGTTATTCTCTGAACACATTGGGATAGGTTTCAAAGGCTTTTGAGGAATTTTACAGTTTTTTTTTCCAAAGCGAATCTCAGGGAAGCTTAAGGCCACATGTAGAAGAGGTCATGCTCGAATGAGCCATGATTCGTTTTCAGAGTTTTATTAGTCATTTTTGGGGTTTTTATGTATTATGATCCCAATGGTATAGCCAGAATTTCCATTGGAGTTGAGAAATAGCTTGTAAAAGAATTTTTTGACAAATTAATCCCAGAGAGCCAAGTCCATTGATGGAGGCTCAAGGAGATGTAGCCCGGAGAGGGGTGAACTCCTTTATCATGTTGTTATTTTTATGATTTTGATGGTTATTATTTGTTGCAAGTTATTTTTGATGTTGTATTTATGAAAACAACATATTTAATCTTGCAAAGACCTCATACATAACCATTTAAAAGAAGCATGAACTTAACACTTAATTCATCTTGCATATTTTAACACATGAAGCAAGGTCTTGTAAAGTTTATTTTAATGAAGTAGAGGGTGCTTGCAGAGCATAACAAGTTATCCCACTATTTTCAGATCAACTATTCCAACCAGAAGGGAAACAAATTCGGTGGTAATAGATTTCCTGGAAGACAACATTTTGTCTAGATTCGACTACCCCCGAAAGATAGTCATAGATAATGCCCAGGCTTTTAAATCTATGGCTATGATCTTTTTTTTCTAGAAATATAATATCATGCTCGGTCATTCCGCAACTTATTACCCCCAAGGGAATGGACTAGGCGAGTCTTCTAACAAGAGTTTGATCAACATAGTCAAAAAAATGTTGGATGAGAATAAGAAATCTTGGCATGTGCATTTAAAATATGCTCTATGGGAAAATCAGATAGGCACGAAAAAATCCATCAGTATTTCTCCTTTCCAAATGGTGTATGGGACTGATGTAGTATTACCCATAAACCTAGTGCTCCCCATAATGAAACTGTGGCAAGATGAGAAAGAAGAACCAAATCATGTCACTAGAAGGATAAACTAGCTAATTGAAGTCCAACAACACAGGGTTGAAGTAGACATAAGGTTATAGAAGTACCAAGACGACATGAAGACGTTATTCGACCGTATGGAAAAAGACAGAGAGTTTCTCCCAGGTGATTTGGTTTTGAAATGGGATGCTAGGAAGGAGGACTCGACGAAACATGGTAAATTTTACCACATCTGGTATGGACCATTCAGAGTCGTAGCTCCTGAAGGAAAGAATTCTTTTCTATTAGAAAATCTAGATGGTGAAATCCTCAACACTCCTGTCAATGGGCGTTATTTAAAACATTATATGCAATAATCAGTCGCCAAAAAAAAATAAAAAAAATTAATAATAATATATATATGTGTATATATATATATATAATCTTCCCCTATACATACCGGTTTGTTTTTTCTTTACATTTCATAATATCTTTTTGGTAGGTCTATTTTTAGTGCTAATAAATTTGTTCAGTGATTTTGCAGAGATGCAGATACAGAATTTTCAAATACATTTAACACTTTTAAAAAGGCTTTGATACTATTCATGTTGTTCTCTTACAAGATTCCGACTTGCAGCCAAAACAAGCAAACGAAAAGTCATATACCAGCAAATAAATTCGCCAAAAAATAGATGATGGAAAAGGTTTTCGTTATTTTAAAAGGAAAACGGAATGGTAAGATAAGGTTGGATGTCTTGAAAATTTTGTTCTTAAAAGAAAGAAGGTATTTAAAAGAAACATGGATGATCTCATAAATATGGCAATTTTGATTAACTGATTATTAAAATAACAATTTTTTAACCTGGGCCCTAAGGTTCTCATCTACGAAAAAGTAGGAGGTTAAAATGGCCAGAGAAAGTGAAATGTCTCCGAAAAAAGGAGTTCCAAGAGTCAGTTTTATTTTTTGACCCCTGTCCATTAGTCTACAGATCTCTATCCATCACCCTTTTTTCTATCTTCATATTTACCTTCTTGAAAATCCCAAGCATCTTCCTGGGTTTGCATACTTGGGGAGAAGAGATTACTTTTTAAATTTGAAAGCTATAAAGAACATTTTGGAAAGTAAGCTGGTCTTCACAACTCCTCAGTCTCTTACTAAACGAAGTCATGCGTAGGTTGATCCTTGCTATTCTAGGTTTTTCAACAGTTTTGAAGGATTGAGGCTTGCTCGAAAGAAGATCCCTAAAATTAATCTCCTCTTTTTTCCCTGCGAGCTAAGGTGTAGTGAAAGTTAAGGGAATGTTGGTACCGAGTAATCAAAGTAAGTTGGCAGACCTCCACTGCAAAATTTTACACATACTTCATCCCTCATACAAACTGATTGCCCCCACTTCGCGCTCTAAAAAAACAAATTATAAGACATATGGCGAAAGGAAATTCAGAAATGATTGCCCCCATCTAGTCCAAAAAGACGATGAAAGGAAATTCAGAAATGATTGCCCTTGTCTCAACATTTAAATGCATAAATATATTTCAAAGTGGTGAAAGGAAATTCAGTAAAAAAGGGCTAGATAAATTCACTGGGGTACTGAAAAGGCTCGCTGGCAGTGAAGCAATATCTGAGGTATCTGTCAGGCTATTATACGTGAATCTCACTCTGCTCTGGTAACCAATTTTTTCCAAAACTGGATTTGCATCCCAAGTTCAGACAGGTCTCCCCGATTCAAAACATGTAACTTATTTCATTTGACACAAGTCAATAGCCACAATATCTGTTGGATTTCCTAGGACTGTTTTGATTTTTTTAAGGCAGACCTGAATTCAGTAACGATAAGGATAAAGTCATGAAAGGGGCTGCAACTAAGTTAAAGAGTATCTAAGTTTTGAAAAACTTTTCACAAAGTAAAGGACAAAATCTCTTTTTCCTTCTGTATCCTTTTTCTAGGAACAATTTCGCTGGATTAAAGCCATTGACTGCATTTACCCAATACAGGCATGTGGTCTACTGTTCTTCCCATCTTGCAGGAAAATGGGATCTCTAGTTGGAGCCACCTTTTTCAGTCACTTCAAATTTTAATTTTTAATTCTTGAAAGTTGAAAAATGATCTTTACCTTTCTTTTATTTTCACCGAAAATCTCAGAAGTCTCATCACGTGAAGCAACGATGGTCATTATACTCTTAAGGAAAGACTTTTTAATCGACTAAATGAGTTTTCACTTTATGTACCTCAGGATATTGTGCTTCGGGAATTACAAATCACATGGTTTACAAGCCCCGATCCACAAAGTCGCGAAACGACCTTAAAATTTACCCAAGATCAACGTAGAGAGTAAGATCCTTTAAAACCATAGTTAAGCATCGTCAAGATTTCGCAATTTCGGCATTCGCTCTCGCAAAAAACCTTACCTATGTATCCCCGATGTGCGAAGTTGTGAAATAATTTCAAAACCGATTAATTAAGCTCTTAATTTGGATCATATTTACACTTAACCAGATCGGGTCATCGCGATCTCAGGTTTTAAGAGGTCGAAAGATAGGAATGAAAACTCTCGATACGGCGAACACCGAAAAGGGGTGATTAAAAGTTAAATAAAGCTTAATTAAAAGAGTTAAGCCAAAATAATCAGTGCATTAATGCGATTTTTAAACACGCACATTCTACGGACAAATTTTAAATGTTTTTGCACCGTTTTATGTCCTGAGTCGTCAAAAAATTATGGCATTTATTTTGAAATAAGGTGAAATGACAGAGAAAGATTTTTATTTTACTACTAAAATATTTCCCAAAAAACGATTTGATTGTTCTATTCGTAAGGACGTTGGGGTTTTAAATACTCGAAATATAGAGTTCTTTCTCTCTCTGTTTTCAAATTTCATTTCTATCTTGTGCAAAAGAAGTTTTTTTGTCAGGCTAATTTCTGTATGTATACACATTTTTACTGCAGAAGAGCTAAGTCAGAATCCTCTGCCATGGCCCCATGAAAAGCATCCAAGGAAATTATTGAGAGTTCTAGGCAAGGCTCAGATAATGTTTCTGATACTTCACCCCAAAGTGTTGATTCCGTTAAGACCTGGTCATACGTCTCGGAGGTTTTGCAGTCCGAATTGGTGAACTATTTAGACGATTCTAGCGACAATGAAAAGGAGAACTTGGTCACCAAATACAAGATTATCGTCGAAGCAGAGATGCATAAAGTAGCAACCAGGCCACGTCTTTTTCCTTACTATGATATGATCCTATGGGCGCTAGATCATGTAGATATCCCAACCAGAACCATCATCAGTGAGTACAAGGTCACTATTGAGACCTTTAGACTAGAACATTTGCAGGTGATGGACAAATTTTTGTCCACGCCGAACTTCACATACAATCCCAAATTTCTGGAGGGTTTTAAATAGAAGGAATGTGAGCAATATAGCAAAAGCTTATCTGATTTGATCAAGGATTGGGTCTCACACCCCGCGAAGTTCATGGAAGATAGTAATGGAGTTTATTCCATTTCTTCCTTGGAACCACAGTTCAAATACATAGCAATGATGACCTGCAGATTGTATGGGAGGGAAGACACCATGCATTTCTTCCTCCCATTGGTGCCCCTGATTCACACAGTCGCCAAAGGATATTCTTTCTATTGGGCCAGGCTATTGTTAGATAGTCTATCTAGTCAGATTACAGAATATAGGATGCAGAAGGTGAGTGGGAAGGCTACCTCATTCTTCATGTCTGCATACATCATGGATGCCATTTGTTTCATGACGCCTTTTCCCTTGATGAGCTGGAGCTGGACTCCATTCGATGCTGACCCCATCCATGTATACCATTCAAAGCTTTGGGAGAATAAGGCAGCAGAGTTCGTATACGAAATATTCAATTGGGTAATGGTACTGATGCATGTCACCATCTTCGGTAATCCACCACTCAGGATCTCAGATAGAATAACAAAAAAATTGAGCAACGTGGCCGACTTGTACGTAGAGGCAGAATTTTCGTACATCAGTGTTTCCGGCACCTCTATTCCTTCGTATGCTCTACCGTTGTTTATACCCGACAGGCTGGCTTACCGCGAAATCGTGAGGCAAACTGTGATTGGTAACATAAGCAAAGAGCTTAAAGGATTTTTAAATAAGGTATGGCCACCTTTCCCCATTCATTTGAACACCTATTCTTTATTAGATTTTGGGCATGCAAAGGCCAAGGCAGAAACCTTAGAAGATATTAAATTCGTCCATATTGAATTCAAGAAACACGACCCACATAGGCTCGTGAGTAATCACATGGCTAGATGTGGCCGTAAAGGATTTGAACATGAGAATTCACCTCATGATGATATTTTCCGAGGCGCGAGGTCTTATGCTGAAGTTTTGAGTCGGGTACGAGCCCTATCGCTCGAAGAGAGCACTGATTTTTTCAAATTTTAGGAACATAGGTGGAGCTGCCTCCCCCCAATATTACAGGGTAAGAACCCAACGACCGCAGAGGTGCAGCAAACAAAAGTCGAGGGTTCCAATGATTCAACACCCGACCAAAAAGAACATCAGGAAAAGAAAGAGAAAACTGGTGGCCCGAAACAAGAAGCTGAAACTACCAATCCTCCAAAGAAGCCAACCTCGGTCGTTACTCCGGAAAAATCGTCTAAGTAGATCGACAATCCCATCGCTTCTATTACCCCCCTACAGTCCATGAAGGGGATCCCAGATGCAAGTTGGATTTTCGGCAAGGAATTAACACCCATAACTATGGAAGAGCTTCCTTCGAATGAATTCTTCTTCGATAAGAAGAGGAATTCTATTGTGAAAAAAGAACTCTATTGAGAAGCAGGTACGACAACCAAGAAATTTAAAATATTAGATGATGGGAGAGCTATGAAAAAAGAGGAGTTTGCAACACAAATAGCAGGGACATTGGGAGCTTTCGCTACAACAAACCAATATCCAGTCGGGTCCTTAAAGGATCAGTTGAAGCACAAAAATCGCTTGATCAAAACATTAGAGGATAAACTAGCCACGACAGAGGCAGCTGCCAAAGATCAGGTGAATACAGGCATAGAGCAAGCTAGAGTAGCTAATCAAAAGGAAATCGAGCAGCTCAAAGATGATCTCTAACAGACACATCTGATGGCTCATACCAGTAAACTGTAGATAGGCGAGCAAGGAGAACTGATTGGGCAGCTAAAGGCCAAATTGGACTTCACCAAAAGCCAGGTAATCGATATCGGGATATTTCAATCCCAAGCTATAGAAATCTGAAGAAGAGTGTCGGCAGCTCAACAAGGTTTACTTGCTAAGATGGATATTATTCAAAACAACTGCCTACTCATTGATCAAGTATTGGAGAACCTCTCTCTGAGAGAAAAAGAAGTTGGGGCGGCTCGGGTTGCTTTCTAAGAGGCTGTCATAGCCACAACAAAAAGGGAAACAGGTAGTAGTTCCAGGTTTTCCATCCTAGAACAGACCCGAGGTAACGTCTTGCTGAAAGAATGGGAGTGTAACATATTAGAAGGTATACAACAAGCGAAAGAGGTAAGAAAATCCTGTGAAGAGATTTTTGGTTTCATAGATGGGAGTTTGTTGGGTCTCGATAGTGAAAGTAGCATTGAGACACTGGGATGAATCAATATAGCCAAGCATTTGCTAAATATCAATGAGAGTGAAGAAAAAGAGTTGGCTGAAATATCACAAATAACCCAGACGAACATAGTCTAGATAGATAAATGGCTAATTAAACTGAGTGTACAATTATGTTCTATCAGTGCCAAAGACCGATAGGTGGAAGAAAATTTGCCAAAATTGGTGAAAGATTGTTATACTTTTGAGGCTAATAATCAAGAAGAACCTTCCAGATTGATATCCCAGCTGATGGAGAGGTGCGTCACCTGCACCGAACATGTGAAAGGACAGATTTCTAGTATCAAATAAAGGAAAAGACAAGGAATTGAAACGTTTAATCTCCTTTTTGCTGTAACCGAAAATATTTGGAACGATTGAGATTCCAACATATAGAAATTTTTATAAATATACACATGGAAGAAGGAACAAAGGCTGGACCTATTTAGGTCGATTGTAATAGAGACTATCTTTTTTGGAATATTAATACAAGCAATTCGAAGACTCCTGATTTCGTCAAGACTGTGTTATGACTTTGTTTCTTCTGTGATTTCATGTTCATTTTCATTTCGTATATATATGTTTGATGAATGTTTCACTACAATTTAGTAAAACCTCTACTGTGGTGATTAATTTTAAATTGTCTATACCGTTTACAGCTTTTCCTCTGTATCCATTATTAGCAGGTACAATACCTATGAATTTTTTAGATTTTCTTATTTTATACATTCATCAGATTTCCTCTCATCTTTTTCTTCTTTTGTTTATAGGGAGAGATTCTCCCTTGATAGGAGCCTCATATTATAGACAGCTTAGTGTTTTTCTCACATCTCACACATAATTTATTTAACAGATAACTCAGTTACAGGAAAAGGCCTTTGGTTTGCATTCTATTTTAATATCAGATAAATCAGTTCTCTTTTATACAATGAAATTGAGACAACATCTAAAAATTTGAACTCTCCTTTATTTTTTCTCTTCCTGTATGACTGTCCCTGTAGTAAGACAGCCTAACATCGAACTTGGTTTATCAGACCAAACACATATCGCTTTGAACATTTTCGATACTATACTCAAAATAGCCACCACCCGCGTAGAACTTGAACATTCATGGGCCGCCATTGAACGGGATATAAACATCCAGGAACAGTTGGAAGCAAGACAATGCCAAATTGGAAATCATCCTTAGCTTCCTTTCCCGAGGGTTGATGATTTTTCCCTTTTTATCCTTCACTCACTTTCGGATGCCTAGACACTGTGTTTTTTAAGACTTAAGTACAGACTCTGGAACAACATCACTCACAGGCTAATGGTCAGGTAGAGTCCAAAAACAAATTTTTGGAAGCTATCTTAACCAATACTATTCAATTGCATCATCGATATTGGGATAGGCTTCCAAAGGCTTTGTGGGCATATCAGACCACCTGGAGAAACACCACTAGTCATACCCTGTATGAGCTAGTATATGGGAAACAAGTGCTTCTACCAATAGAATTCTAAGTAATGACCTTCCGCATTGCCGCAAAATTGGGATTAAACTTAGATGAGGCTTAGAAACTACGAGACCTACAATTAAATGAGTTGGATGATATTGAGAAAGATGTTATCAAATTGAACAATATTAGTCCAAAAGCAGAGGAGCAAGTGGAATGATAATTTTATTAAGAAGAAACACTTCCAACTTGGTGATTGGGATTTGTTGTTTCACTCCCAATTTAAGAATTTCAAAGGGAAAATTACCACTCGGTGGTTGGGTCCTTACAAGGTAGTCACCGTGTATGAAAATGGGACTGTCAAAATCTAAACAATTGACGATGGGAAAATATCCTTTGTAGTAAATGAACACTAACTCAAACTTTATCACAGGCCCATTTCCAAAGAAGATTTTCTACAGGTCATGTCAACTGACAAGGCATTGGCCTTAGTAGATGGGGAAGTTTCCCCTTGTTCTTGAATGTTTTTTTTTGAATTTTCGACTGTACATATGTAAATAATTTTGAATTTTGTTGATAGACAATTCTAGATATTTCTGTAGGTATTTATTTCACCAGGAATAGACAGTTTCAAGGAGATTTAAAGGAAGGATTGTTTTCTTCAAAATGTTGCTATACTTGAACCTTGTTGTCTGCTAAACATCAATTGAATAATGACTTGCTGTAATTAGCCACATTTTTGCAAATATTTTCATCTTCTTTTTCTCAAGGCATCTTTAATAGCAGTTTCTCTTAAACCTTCACCATTGGAGCATGAAAGGAAGTGATACCGTAACCACCAAAATTAGAGGTCACTCGTATAGTTTCCCCAAGAACCCTGAGTAAGTGAGTAAAGTATATTTATCAAAGAGTAACAAGGAGGTCTGATTAGCGGTTATCCATGGAAACATCAAAAACAAAAGAGGAATAAAGTGAGTTGAGCCTAAAGATACCTTTTTGTTCTTTCCCAATGGTAGCATCCACTACACACTAAAAATGCTTGATTATATCATATCTTTAGATAGGCTACGTCCACTTAAGTACCCCTTACATCAGGACAACCACTAAGGAATATATAAAGGGTCGTCATCCTCTAACACAAATACTATCCCAATCTAAAAAAAGAAAAGAAAAAAAAAAGAGTTTTTTAGAGTTGTCCCCCCATATTCTTGCACAAAGCAATCTTATATTAAAATATTAAAATATGGAGGGCCAATATTTGAGAGTGTAAGAGGCTAACTCGTCGGGATACTGAACAAGTTTGCTGGCAGTGGGTACCATCCCGTGGTATGACTAGGTAAACCCGTTGGAGTTCTGAACAGGCTTGATGGAAACGGGGCATTCTACCTAGCAAGGATGATAATCTGACAAAAAAAAAAGAAATTCTTAAATCTTAAAACTTATACTGATGTACGAAATTACTTGGAGACAAAGCTGACATGAAGTATGTATGGTTAAGCTAAGGTTAATGAACTCCATAAATGTTCTATTGGGAACTAACTTTGAGACTATCTTGAAACTCTCTTGCTTACCTCTTCTTAGATTTATGTAGGATATTCTATCCTATAGGTGGGGCCATATTCTAACCGTCTCATCAGACCGATATGTGAAATTTATCTCTATACTTAACAAGCTATAAATATTCATCTATTGGGAGAATTGAATGGTTTCCTATAGTTTGTATTGTGAGGTGTCACAATAGTTAGGAGTGGGGAAGGGGTTTTATGAGCTGAAAAATGAAAACACTACCTAGAAGAAGTAGAATCTTTGTAAAAATTTATGTATATCATTTTCATGATACAAGATATTATATCAACAATTATTTTGAAATGCTAAATATTCCCTGTGTGTTATAAACTATTGTACATTTCTTTGATAGACCACTTAACTAGTTTTCTTTACAGGCTATTCATTACAGATTTGTGATTGAATGCCTTATAATATGCAAGATAGAGGAATAGATTGTGTGAGCACGATGGAAAAAACAAGTAATAATGGAACACTCTTATCCTGTCTTTTCTCTTGTTCACTGTGACTATCAAAAGTGTTTTAAGACTGAGTGTTATGGATAAAACATCCATTACAGGATGAAAAAATTGCATTTCACACAAGAGTACCATATGGAGTGCCGTATGGAGTGTCATTTGAAATACCATATGGACGAATGAATGACATGCCATATGAAGGATCAGACGAGGTGCATACACATAGTAAATGACCATGATTTTAGGTAACCAGGAATCATTTGAATGTATTTGGTTGTTCAGTTGTATTATGAGTTAGTTAAATGGAAATTGAGAGTTAAATGATACATTTTTTAAACACATTTTTTATGATCAAATGTCCAAGTCAAAGACTTTGACATTGATCTAAATCCTTCATAATTATTATTACCTCCAAAATATTCTCTTCGAATTTGAAATCGGCGCACTCTCTCTCACACATGGAAACTCATGTGTGATGAATTCATCAATGAATTCAACTGTTTCCACCTTGGGCACATTCAAAATAGGAGGGTTAGCTCCAATTTGTTATTTCACTCATGCATTGTGCTCATCCTCTACCCAATTACGCTCTCCATTTTTCCAATTGTGCTTGTCCTCTATCCAATTTCTTTGTCTTTTCATTCTCCACATTGTCACCATGCCCAAACAATATGATCTGTCCTCCTATGCTGACCTCTTTTCTATCCCCGAGTTCGCACAGTGTAGGGAGGTCTTCCTTTGCATAGGGTGGGGCCCATTCTTGGCCCATCTGGAGGGCCACGATGACGACGTTTCTATGCAATTCTCCCTTGGATTCTATGGAAAAATGGTGCGTGTGGGGTCTCTGAGGAGTCAATTTCCTCAGCCATAAAGCTTCCAAGAGTTGGAGATTGTTGGTTCAAACACCACCAGTTGCCACGGGTGAGATACAACAGGGTCTTCAAACCTAAGTTTCAGAATATCTCTGGACCTAAGGGATACTCCAAGGAGTAGATTAAAGAGGATCTAATTAACCCTCTGATAGTCATCACCAGAATGATCACTTGTGAAGGTAGATATTATGTTTTTAAAGCCTGCCATTTTCGATTATTAGCTCATTTCCAATTCAATAAGCCATTGAATTTCCCTTTTTACTTCTTGAAAAGTCTTGAGAAAATGTCTTCCCAAGTATGAAATAAAGTGGCCAATCCTCATAACTACCTATTCCACCATGACCTCATCAAACTGCTTGTTATAGTCGAGTTGGAAAAACATGGGAAGACATGGCAGGAGTTCATTTATCAATTTTCAAACCCCCACCTTACTATCAATAACAAAAAGAAAACACTTGATCTAGGGACTATTACTCCATCCAAACCCCATTCTCTGAAGACTCCAAACCCTCCTACTCAAGATATCCCTCTACCGGAACAAAAGACTAAGATACTTGTTGATACCCCTACAGCCTCATCAAGCAAGAAGACTAAGAATCCTATTGATAACTCTCCAATACCCTCAACATATATTGATCCTTCACTCAAAAAGTTACAAGAGGCAATTCAACAAAATTTCCCTGTAGTCCCCACAAATAGGAGAGGAGATAATAAATTCAAAGGAGGATCTTTTCGAAAAAGTGCCCGAAATACAAGAAGAAATCCTTATGAAAAACCTCCAAGCACTTCAGACCCTATCCAAGTATCTTCTTATCTCGAAAGCCCCCATAAAATACTTACAAAAGTGTCTGCAGAAGAATTGGAGCCTGATAGAGAGACAAAATCTGAACCCATTTCCCCTCCTAAACCCCATGTTACTCCTACCTCACAGATTCCTACACCAGATCCAAAATTGATAGACTCTCTACATCCTTCAAGGGATCCAAGCCATCCTCTAAGATATCTGATCATACTCCAACCATTGAAATATTACAAAAGGAAAATGTTCAGCTGCTGCAACAATTGGAAGAGAGCAAGACCATGGATAAACATCTCCACCATGACAATGCAATACTACAAGAAAAGGTGAATTCCCTCCAAATATTGGTTGACCAAATGACCAATGACAATCATAGCCTCCATGCACAATTGAAACACCGCAAGAAGGCCAAGACAAATTCTTCAGGGAAAGAAGCTTCTAAAGCTAATCCATCCCCTACTCAACAAGTCTAGTCATATTGGGCAATTCATTTTTGTTTGCAGTGGGACCTGCAAAATATTAGGTGTGGGGGTAATGTTGGGCTCGTGATTTGGTTAAATTATGATGATGATTGAATCCTTTTTGTATGGATATTATATGTGTATTTAACCATTTTGAAGACGTTTTGAAGGATTTTATATCGATTCATCATAACTTTATAGAAGGTATGTGCAATTGATGTTTTGCGATGGTTTTGAGTTTAATTCAGTTTGATTTAATGATTATGGGATGCTAATGTGTGATTTTTGTGTCACAGGGAAAATTCGAAATGCGTTTTTCTATCTAGTAGCTCGTTCGACACTCCATCCAACACCCGATCTGGTACTTCATCTGGCACTGCATCTAGCACTTGGAACGTGGGCGAGTTGGGAGTTGTTATATTGGCGACCTGTTCTAGGTGAATAAAAAACATAGGTTTTGTTGACCCTCGTGGCCTCCAAATACTGGGCTCTTGACATCTTAGATTAGGCATTTGTGCTAATTTTTTAGTGGCTCGATCAATTTCCAGAAGTTAGAGACTATTAGCATGCATTTAATGGAATTTACCATTTTTAGAGGAGGTCAAACCTTCCAGTGGTCAACCTCTCGAAGTGTAATCATTATAAATAACAAAGTAGTGTTCAGACAGAGTGGTTAAGAATTGTTAGAATCTATTTTGCTGTGTAACTCAGACATTTCCTTAAACTTGTGCTAGACTGTGTTTTTTATTTTAATGCCAGAACTATGTTGATTTAGCTCGCGATTTGATGTTGAGAGTAGCCATGACCTACTGGGGGGCCCACCAGTGGTCTGGATGAATAGTTATATACATAAATTGCATATTTCATATGTGCAATTATCATTTCCTTTATTTTCTGTTATATGTGTTTTTATCATTTTGCATGCCGTGTGTTTGTTGTTCATCATTTAATTTTTTGAATTTCATTTTTTCAGGTTGCTTGAGATAGTTGTTAATATGTTTTGTCTTTTAATTGTTAGTAAATGGCTTGAAAGCTTCTAACCTTGTTGTGTGTTAAATGTTAAAGTGAATTTTGGTAGGTTAAAACAAAGTAGCTACAACAGAGTATCAGTTTAACATAGAGTACATAGTTTCTTTAACAAAGTTTTGATGGCTTAATAGTTGCGAGTTTTGTTAATTTAATTCTCAGCTTAGTCATGCTTTCCTGAATCTATTTTGCTTATCAATATTCTTGTAGTATGCTAGGATAGAAGTAGGTTTTCAATTATGTTTTTACGAGCATTTCAATTTTCAATCTGAGTTTTTAATAATAGATTTAGTTTAGTTTAATTTATGAAATTTCTATTCTAGATTTAAATTGCAATTTTAATTAGAAGTTTGAATTTGAGTTAAGATTTTAGTTACTAGTTCCTAATCATGTGAATTTTCTTAAGTTAGCATAAGAGTGCATTTGAATTAAGTAGAATAGTGTTTTCCTATCATTGATGATTGATATATGAATTGAGAGATCACATGGATTTTCAGGATAGTTGATATTTCTTCTATGATGGCTAAGCTATTGTTAGATTGCTTGATTCATACTTTTGATTTCCCCATAGAAGTTAATATTCAATTTATTCATGTTGAGCTGTCACTAATCTTTAGATGCCATTGTGATGTCATAAGGCACCGAAGACATAATCATCATATTTGAAGTTTCTTGTTATTGTCGATCAAGAATAGTTATTGATTAATCTT